>JANZXV010000009.1:15110069-15131041 GCA_027576455.1 Erythroxylum roigii
CTCAGAAATCAAGTTTCTAAGCTAAGCTGCCTGTGTAACAGCTCTATAACATGTAACAAACTCTGTATGCATGGTCGAGAAAGTTACCAGTGTTTGTTTGACACTCTTCCACGATACTGCACCATTTGCCAACATAAAAATGTATCCTGAAGTGGATTTGCGATCATCCGGACACAAAAATAATAGGAGTTTGTATACTCTGTGGGGTTTAAATCGTTGACTTTCCTATATGTCAACATATAATCCTTGCTACCTTTTAGGTATCTAAGCACTAGCTTAACTGCGTTCCAATAATCTATACCTGGGTTAGCCAAATATCGACCTAGCAGTCCAACATCAAATGCAATGTCTAGTCTAGTGCATACCTGGGCATACATCAGGCTACCATCTGTACTAGAGTATGGGACATTCCTCGTAGCCTCTCTCTCAACTTCATTTTTTTGACATTGTGCCAAAGATAATCTCTCACTATGAGAGATAGGTTCTACAACAGGTTTACAGTCAGTCATATTAAACCTTTGTAGCACTCGCTCAATGTATGCTCTTTGTGAGAGGCTCAATGAGTGTTGAGATCTGTCTCGGTGAATCTGCATACCGAGGACAAAAGATGCTTCACCTAAATCCTTTATGTCAAAGTGTTTGGCCAAAAGTTGTTTTATCTCATGTAACATGCTCAAATTATTTGACACGAGTAAGATATCATCCACGTACAGTAATAAAAAGTTAACTTTTCTCCTCCTGACCTTATAGTATAAGCATCTTTCAACTTTGCTTTCCACAAAGCCGAATGAGGTCAAAACCTCATCAAACTTTAGGTACCACTGTTTGGAAGCTTGTTTTAAACCGTATATTGGTTTAGTCATCTTACAAACTTTGTCAATTGCATCTTGATCCAGAAACCCTTTAAGTTGCTCCATATAGACCTCCTCCTAAAGGTCACCATTCAGGAAAGCAGTCTTATTGTCTATCGGATGAAGCTCCATGTCATAATGAGCTACTATTTCTATAATCACTCTAAATGCATTCTTCGATGATACAGGAGAGAAGGTAACATTGAAGTCAACTCCTTCTCTCTGAGTGAATTCCCAGGCAACCAAATGCGCCTTAAACCACTCAACTTGACCCTGTATGTCCTTCTTGGTCTTAAATAGCCACTTGCAACTAATAGGCCTGCAATGTTGAGGTACATCAATAAGCTCCCATAACTTATTATACCTCATAGACTGCATCTCATCCTTCATCGATTCCCACTACATATCTGCATATGGTTCAAAAACAGCTTCTGTAAAAGTAATTGGATTCATAACATGTCCTATGTCATAGTCTTGCTCACCTAAATAAACTATGTAATCTGGTGAGACAGTAGGTCGCTTCTTTTTGGTAGATCTGGGCAACTATATAGGTTTTTATATGAGATCCCACATCAGTTGGAGAGGGGAACAAAGTACACTTTATAAGGGTATGGATACCTCTCCCCTAAGATGCATTTTTCTTAGTGCGAGAAGAGCAGAACTGTGAGGGTCTTGGCCCGAGAGGTAACCCAAAGCGGACAATATTTATGGACAAATGATCTGGGCCGTTACAAATAGTATCAGAGCCGATTCCCGACCTGTTATGCCAGTGTGGGACGTGGGCCCTAAAAGGGGGTGGATTGTGAGATATCACATCGGTTGGAGAGAGGAACAAAGTATACCTTATAAGAGTATGGATACCTCTCCCCCTAAAACGCGTTTTCTCGAGTGCGGAAAGAGCAAAACTGTGAGGGCCTTGGCCCGATGGGCAACCCTAAGTGGACAATATTTGTGGCAAATGATTTAGCTGTTACAAATGGTATCAGAGCTGGTTCCCGACCCGGTGTACCAGCGTAGGATGCTGGGCTCTAAGAGGGGGTGGATTATGAGATCCCACGTCGGTTGGAGAGGGGAACAAAGTACGCCTTATAAGGGTATGGATACCTCTTCATCATAGACGGGTTTTTCCTAGTGCGGGAAGAGCAAAACCATGAGGGTCTTGGCCCGAGGGGCAACCCAAAGCGGATAATATATGTGGGCAGATGATCTAGGCTGTTACAAATGGTATCAGAGCCGGTTTTTGACCCGTTGTGCTAGTGTAGGACGCTGGGCCTAAGAGGGGGTGGATTATGAGATCCCACATCAGTTGGAGAAGGGAACAAAGTACACCTTATAAGGGTATAGAGACCTCTTCACCATATAAGCGTCTTCACAGGTGTGGGAAGAGCAAAATCGTAAGGGTCTTAGCCCGATGGGTAGCCTAAAGTAGACAATATCTGTGGACGAGTGGTCTGGGCTGTTACATCTTGTACCTTAGAAACCTCTTCCTGAACAAGTATAGGTTCCTTTGCCTGCATAGGCATGATACTTGGACCTTTATCCACCAGATCTGACTGTATGAGAAGCGAATACTAAATAATCCCAGTATCCGTCTTACTATCTCCCAGAGGATGTGAAGATCCTCCCTCATTATGGACATCGTATTCTTGAAACTTAGTCGTCTGCGATTCCACTATTCTGGCCCCTTCTTCTCTACAGTAAAATCTGTAGCCCTTAGAGTAGTCGGGATAACCTACCAAATAGAAACGAGTGGAACAAGGTTGCAATTTGCTCTCATAAGGATTATAGAACCTTACCTCAGCAAGCTAGCCCCATACACGAATGTGTGCAAGGCTTGGCTTCCATCCTTTCCAGAGTTCAAAAGACGTCTTGGATATTGACTTACTTAGAACTCTATTCAAGATATACAATGTTGTCTTGATGACTTCACCCCAAAGGTATTCGGGTAGGTTAGTCCTTCTCTGCATTGACCTCATCATGTCTTTTGGGATCTGATTGTGCCTTTCGACCACACCATTTTTCTCAGGACTACCTGGCATAGTGAATTGAGCCACTATTCTAACTGATTCCAAATACCTGACAAACGAACCATTTTCTTATCTTGTAACTCCATGTTTGCCATAGTATTCCCCTCCCCTGTCAAATCTAACAATCTTTACTGATTTTTCCAACTGGTTCTCAACCTCAGTCATAAAGATCTTGAACTTATCAAGAATTTCAGACTTTTCCTTAAGCAAGAACACATAACCATAGCGAGAATAATCATCTATAAACATCATAAAATATCTAGCATGGCATAACGTGACTGTATAGGGACCACTAACGTCTGTATGTATGAGGTCCAATAAACCAGAAGCACGAGTTGACCCTTTTTTCTTTATCTTGGTCAACTTATCCCTACAATAATCGATACATGTTTCCAGATCATTGAAGCCCAGAGTTAGGAGAATGTTATCCTTTATCAATCTCTCAACCCTCTCCCTAGAAATGTAGCTAAGACGTTTATGCCACAACATGTACAATGTTTTCTTTATGAAGACTCTCTTTTGAGTAACAGGTTCGGCAACATAAGAAGATGCATACATTTCATTAAGAGTAAGGAACATTCTATATAATCCGTAGGATAAGACGACAGTTTCGATATGTCTTGTATTGATAGAAATATTTAAAATCGAAGTATCAAATACAAAATGATAACCTTCTTTATCCAAAACTGATATAGAGATCAAGTTTCGTCTAAAAGACGATATATAAAATGTGTCTCGTAAAACCAATACAAACCATGTATCGAGGTTCAAACCTACATCTCCTACATACAAAACATCCGCATCCTTATTGTTGCCGACCATCAGTTTCTCCTCTTCTTTAGTCGACCTTCTCCTGGATCTAAACCCTTATATTATGGAAGCAACATAGTTAGAAGCTCCACTATCTAACCACCAAGAACTTGAAGTGGTTAAAACTACATTGGATTCATGAATCATATAGGCCAATGAGTTAGATGACAGTTCCTGCTTAACCTTCCACAGGTTGTACTTTTCGCAATCAGCCTTCCTATGCCCCTTCTTCTTACAAAAGAAGCACCTCATACCTTTTAGGTCATGTGACCCCTTAGCAATGCTGGATTGTCCAGTCTGAATCTTTGGAGAGGGCTTGGGTTTCTAACCCTTACCCTTAGGCTGTTAGGGCTTAGCCTTCCCCTTACCTCTGGCAGCTGCAAACATGGGTGTATGAGGAGAACTTTTGATCTTCTCCTCCGCTACAACACACCGGGAAATCAAAGCATTGATACCTTAGGCCTCATCCTGAGAGTTGTAGGAGGTAGCCAACATCTCAAACTCTTGAGGGAGAGTATTTAGTGCCTGATGCACTATGAGGTTATTAGGAATTGGAACATCAAGTGCCTTCAGCTTAGTCTGAAGGTGAACCATCTTGATAATGTACTCTCGAATGCCTCCTTCTCCTGTATACTTAATGGAGAATAACTCCTTAATCAAGGTGCTCTACTCCGTATGAGAAGACACCTTGTATCTTTAGGAAATGCCATCAATAAACTCCTTCGCTATAATCGTATCTAGTAATCCACTCAATAGATAATTTGGGATCGACCTCTTGATAGTCAAATAGCACATCCTATTTGATCGCTCCCAGATCGCCATAGCTTCTTTATCAGCTTCTGAGCTGATATCAGTAAGTGGAGAAGATCTCTCGATGTGCATCGTCACACTGATGTCAGTCATCTCCAGGACAAACTCCACATCCTTCTTCCACTTCTTGAAATTGAAACCATTTAAGGTCCCAATCATTACAACATTGTTGTTTACAGAAAAGGTGATTGCAAGATAGAAAAGACAATGTAAAAATCAGTTTAAATACAGGACAACAATGATAACAATATCTATACAGAGGATCCGATCGCACATATTATGAAACACATGTGGGTTGAATACATAATATATGTAATTAGACCTCCACATAAAAGCTATCAGAGTACAAACTATCAACTCTTATTATACTACCACCTGTGGGCAAATAGATCATTTAAACAACGGTTTTCCTCCGTATAATGCCTTTATGTACATCTCAAAATCTCATATAAGGTCAACATTTGTGGGCAGAATAACCAAACATGAGACTAAAGACATCTCCCAACATGCCCGCAGTACAATCCAAATACTGACTTGAGAGGTCACTGTGGTAACTACAATCTTACCAGTACCCAAAAAGATCACAAATATAAAGGATACATCTTTATGTCATCATCACATTCTATATGGGCATAATGTATGTGAAAATCGATTATAACTGCAAAAACCAAATTCACAATCAAATAATCACATACTAATACTGAAAACATTGTCTTTAAACTTTATTTGAGACTTTTATTTAAAAAATTCTCAATGAGAGTGACTATCGTACTTTCTTGAAAACCGAACCTACCATACAAAACAGGAACCTTAAGTGTCTCCCTTATGTGTAGTTCAGAACATGAAAATACACTCAAAATTAGCTTTAAAAAGCTTTAAAACTTTTTCCGAAATCCAATTACCAATTTAATAATCTAGAAAATTGAAAAAATATTTTAAAAATTTCATCGACCCGAAAATTGACCCAAAAGAACCCGAAGCATCTTTACGAGAATTCTGAATTTTTTCTTTTTTTCTTTTTTTAAAGGTGCTAACGTCAGCAACATTGTAGTGCTGACGTCAGCGCAGCATTGTACGTTGATGTCGACTGACGTCACACTGCGCGTGGCCACGGGGCACTGCCCACTCACATACGCACCTGTACTGTACGACGCGTGCACTACACGTGCTGACATGTGTCCTCATCCCGTCTGTCCAGGTGTCGGGACAAGGCCATCCTGCTTGTGGCCCCTACTGTAGCACCAACGGGCACATTCGATGAACACGCCTAACGGTGCTATCACCCTTCGATGAGGAGGGTGATTTTCGGTGATCCCGGAACCTATTTTTTGTTCTTTTTGGCCTATTTTTCATAGCTAGCCTTATGGATACCACTTTTACACAATCATATACGCAAAAAAACCAATCAAAAGCTGATGAAAACTATAATGGATGAAAACTGAAAAACCTTTGTTTTCGGCAACATAATCGCTTCTTTTACCACATGTAATACGTATGATAGACCTTATTACGTGTCTCGAATCGTTCATGAAAGGGTTATAAACATAGGAAATGTGGAATACTTGATTTTAGTTCCATTTGATTTTTTGAAGCAATTTTCGAGGCCAAAATAAGCTCTAATCTCCCGAGACCTTCATGGAAAACGTTCATGGGCACGCAATTAACGCCTTTTTTTCAGTTTTTTTCAAGACGTAAGCGCCGTTAACAGGTCAGAAGATCTATATGCTTACGAATTATATGAGCAACTGCATGAGATCTTAACCTATATATATATATATAGAGAGAGAGAGAGAGAGAGAGAGAGAGAGCTGTCATATCGTCCTTTCCCATCACGAGCTCGAAATTGGTCCAGTCCA
This sequence comes from Erythroxylum roigii, assembly GCA_027576455.1. Taxonomy (NCBI): domain Eukaryota; kingdom Viridiplantae; phylum Streptophyta; class Magnoliopsida; order Malpighiales; family Erythroxylaceae; genus Erythroxylum; species Erythroxylum roigii. Next base: position 15,116,424 of record JANZXV010000009.1, read on the forward strand.
CACTAATCGAGATCCATTTTTCTCCTGGACTTTGACCCATTGATTTAGATCATTTATTGGGTCACTTTATTGCCTTTATCTAGATTAAGTTATGTAACTTAACCGATAAATTATTGAAAAACTGAAAAAATCAATAATTGTCCAATATTATGGGGAATGACAAAATTGTCCAACATTATATGCTTAACATTTTATATTTAAGATTATTAAATACATTAAACATACCTTTTTCAAATTCTTATAAAATATAATATAAATGTAATTGTATTAATTAGATATATAACTAATGTTTTAAAAATCGGATCGAAAGTTAAACTTGTAAGACAAGAGGGGTTTAAGGTTTAAAAGGTTCAACCGTATTAGATTGTCATAAAATCAACTAAATATTAAATAAAATTAAAAATTTTGAATATGATTAAAAGATATTGTTCTTATCAATCGAAAAATTTGAAATTTAATTAAAAAGAACGTTAAATAAAAATTAATTGATTTATTTTGGTATAAAAGAACTTATTAATTTACAAAAATTGACTGATTAATTAATAAACTAATCAGTTTTAACAACAAAATTTTTACGATTAAACCGGTGTATAACTTAAATCTTTACAAAGTTAGGACTCAAAGAATATATTTAATTATAATTTATGAGTTTAAGATTTATTTAGTAAATTCAAAATTTAAAGTTTTAAATGTATATTTCATAAACTTTAAAATACTAAATTGAAAATTTCCCCTTATCTTAATTAAAAAAGATATAAAAACAAAAGTTACAATCTTTTTTGCTTTTACTTTATAAAAAAAAGGGTTTTAAAAAGATGTTTGCTGTCTTATTCCCTAGCTGCGGACGAAAGAAAGGGGGAAAGGGAAGATTAGAGTTCAATAATACAATTCTATCTTTTTGATCTTAGTATGGCAGGATGGATTATTCGAAAGCGATAGCATATGACATTTCAATGGTAACCACGAATCCTAGTAGCTTGTATAAAAACTGGGGCAACACTTGTAATATCACGCTCTTTGGGACCATATAGTTCTTTACTTGGAATGGATGCTCTTCTTTGATTATGCTAAAATAATAACCCATTTCCTAATTAATGAAACCTTTCTTTTTCTGTAATTTTCACAATTAGAAGCAACATTCGTAAATTGTAAAATTACAATCTAAAATACTAAAAAAAACTTGGGAATGAGTTATTTAAAAAAATTAAATATTCTTACATAAAATGTGTGTGTATATATACACACACTTAATTTTCATATAATATAAGTTTGAATAAAAGTTATTTTTTGTAACAAAAGATGGTAAGTGAGAATTAGTTATCTTCTACTCCATGAAAAATATTCAGATGAACAAAAGAAGGCATCAAAGAATCAATCTTTATAGGATAAAGTTGAAGGTGTAACTTTCCTTCATGTTTTTAGGGTAAAATTTTGGAATCTAGGTAAGATGACAAAAGAAAAGACATCCACGTTAAGTGGGAGAGAGGCACTATTCCTTTTTCTTTCCATCCTTCCTCGAATTGGAATTGCTTTTTTCTAACTTTACAAGGTTCCTAGCTACAAGCAGAATCAAATATATAAAAAATGAAAGAAGGGACATTGACTGTACAACACCATTATGTGGTTAAATTTGCAAAGAAGGGGTTACATGGACCTACTTGGAAAAGTAATTTATTCCAATTTCCTATAATAGCCAAAAGTGAAGGGAAGTGCACATGTGAGACCCAAATTAAAAGTGCCCTCCAAAAGTGCTCTCAGACCCTCACACCCACCCAAAATGGCCTCACGAGAGAGTCAACTTCAATTCAAAAGTAAATAATTTTCACCATAAATCCAATACGGCAAAAAATTGGCATTTCTTAGTAATTATACGGTCCAAGAAAATAACAACTGTACCATATCTTGATTAATTATAATCAAAGTTAACTTGTCTGGTGCAAAACCCTCCCCGCTTTGTGAGAGTTTGGGAGAGGAGAGGATTGTCATGTGACCTGAACATGTAATCTTATAGTTAAAAAGGAGTAATTTTAACAATTGCATTAACACTCATCCTCTAAAAAAATTAGAATTAAAATTATAATCAAATATTTGGAATAAATAATTTAATTAAAAAGTCAAATTATTCATATTATATGTTCCTCGGAAAAAGAAAATGACGGTAGAAATTAATGTTTTAAAAATCGGACCGGTGACTGAACCGAAAAAACAACTGATTCAAGGATCAATGGTTTAACCATAATTCAACAGTGATCGAAACGGTGACTAATAAATATATAAAATTTTATTTTATATATTATATATATAAGATAATTTTTAAACTTACTATTTAATTATTTATCTAATTGTAAACTTAACTTAAACCTTCAAACTTCAAAATATACATTTTTTTTAAAAATTCACCAACACAACACAAAATAAGATGACAAAGTTCACTAGTCATATTTCATAAAAAAAGATTAAAAAAAAAGGTTACTAATCATAATATTCATGGCTCTTTAAAAAAAGTCATAATATTCATTGAAGTTAAAATCATCAAAATCAAGGTGTTTTAAATAGATTGACCGGTTCTTTTTTTCACCGGTTCAGAGGTTTTTACCAATCCGAGTGTAAAATAAATGAGCCAATCACTCACAAAAATAAGAACTAGATTGGACCGTTTCATACTCCAAGTCACCAATTCTTCGGTCCGATCGGTTAATTCAGTTTGGTTTTCAAAAGACGAATAGAAATTAAAGAATTGAGCTAAATATCTTATTGCTGTGGTCCGGTTTCGGTGTTGCACGTTGTCCTCAACTGGCGACTACCGACCATCCAATATAAGGGGAGTTTGCATTTTGCGCTTTACGGAAGGTATAATTAATGTTTAAGCATGCCAACTGGGTTATACTTATATCGCAACCGTCGGATAGATAAAGTTGAAAGGAACATATTCCATATTTATGCATGGCATTGCCAAATTGAACTAAGCCATCCCCACAACTCCCCGGCCGAAAATTAATAACGGAAAAGGAAAAGTATGTATCTACTTCGTTATTTTTTCAGTTGAAGTAAATATGAGTTAATTATATATTTCTTGTGCAAAGAAAGAAAAGAGAAAGTCATTCTTTTACGTGAGTTCCTTTAATGCCGGGAGGCGAGATTTGGATAGCTGAATAATGAGTTGGTCCTGGGACAAATAACTATACGTGAGGTGATGCAGACACTTGGTGAGCTCGTGGATTGGTGGTTATGCCAATTATGTGTCTTGGTTTTGGATGTTAGCTCATCTCGATCCGTGAAAGTTAGGTTTTCAGGATAGAAAAAAAGTGCAAAGTCATGGGTGTTTGTCTTGGAAAAACGGTCTCAGCTTTTTGGATGTTCATCTAAGAATGCTGATAATGTGAGGATTTCAGCTCTAGATGGCGACAATTTTCTACGTACGTTGTATCAAATCATGTTGTTGGAACAAGTTAACGGTGAATTTTTAGGAAGCATGGAGTGTTTCACATGAATCTTGTTAAGAAAACGATCAAGTAATAGGAAATCTGGTAAAGTCTTTTTCTTTTTCTTACAAGTCTTGATGTTCTGCTTCTCACCTGTACTGTACTTCTTCTATTAGAAAAAAACTATCTTTGTTGAAAGCGATTCTACTTAGTACTTAGCATATCTGAGTTATTTTTTCTATAGTGAAAAACAAAAACTATATAAAGTATAACTATCAAACTCAATTAAAAAGAGGACTCCTTCTCACGCATGTCATTGGTTTTGTAGACAAAGCAGATTACACATAAGCTTTGGAACACTCATTTCTCCGAATTAATTATTGCTAAACACGATTTGCAAGTAGGCATGAAGAATGGCGTCAAAAGCATGGACAAAAGAAAAGCTAGATAGAGGTACACTACATCATACATGTACAGGTTAAGTGTTGACTTTAGTGATCGGCGTTTATTGACTCTAGCATAATTAATGGAGGGTGCATGCGATTACGTATTTACCTTACAGAGCCAAGCACTAGAAAACTTTGAATACAAAACCGACCACATGCGATTCTGCACAGTTGGGATGTCTGTCCGAATAGTCATACCAACAAAACCCATGTATTGAAGTTGACTTTTGCCAAAATAATTATCTTGGAAAATAATTTGTTTAATTAAGATGTGTAGATTTCGGATGGTGACTGTGAGAGGAGGCATGCCCAGAAGTAGTCAACTCTAGGCTGCACATTCTTTGGAAATTAATTCAGAACTAGTTGTTTAATCTGAGGTGGGATTTTACTGTTTATATTTAACAAACAAAGAGAGACAAGGATCAATAATGTTGTTTATTGAAAGAGACACTAATGCATCCCTCTCTCGCCGACTCACGAGTCATGACAAAGGTCTACCATCTAGAATGACCTAGTTTTTTAGTAATTGCATATTGTTTTCAGATAAGACTGCGTATTTGTTTATTTTCATAAGTAGAATTATGTTAACTATGTTCCAAAAGACCACAAATTGAATTAAGAACAAGGGTGAGACAAGAGTCGACTGTTTGCCACCTTCAAAGGCTACCTTTTTCTAATTGTAATAAATTGAGGAAGCGGTGAGGAGAGGCAGTGATGACTTGGCTCATACATGGAATAAGGGGACGCTTCGTATCCATTAATTACTCTCTTGTTTTATCAGCTGAATGTTTATTGGCCATTCATATTAGGAACAAGTGAGAACGTATAATAGTCGTCTCATTATAAAATTCTAGTACAGGACGATTAACAGGTTGGACGTTATACTTGTATCAACATCAAAACCAAAGCAAGTGTGATAATATAGTCCAAAAGGGACTGTCCGTACCTTTTGATCAAAAAACAAAGCAAGAAAAGTTGGTAAAGATTGCTGATATGGTCTAGTAATGCCATGGATGTTGACATGCTGTAATCGAAGAATACGTGGACAAGCGGTTTATGAGGACAGACCATGGGACCAAGGATGAAACCATGACGATTTTAGGTTGTTGTTGCTTAGTTTGCGTCGACCCATTTTAAGAGTTGGTTTGTATGATGTGAATGGAAGGATATATAGGGGTTGTTTTGCATGGAACAAAAGCGTTTACGTTAGAAACCCGTTGACACAGCCTTTGCCAGTTAATTTCGTTTCTTCACACATGTATATATAGAACTGAATATAACTCGAGCAGCAGGGCCTTAACCGGTAGATAAGATCAAACCGAGAACAGCGGATGTTAGGACAAGGCTCAACATTCTTGGGCTTCAGGTGGGTCTACTCTCAATTATAGCATCTCTTTAACCATTTCATGTTTTTCTCTGAGGAGAGAAATGGGCCTATAACAAACAGCGGCCTTTCTAGACTAATTTTCAGATTTACAGGAGCAGAACTTGAGGTCCCCCACCGCAGACCCATGAACTGAACAGAATCATCTAAAGTTTTCGATCAGGAGTATAGTATGGCTCACACTCATGATCCATACGATGTGAGAGGTTAAGTCCTGACAAGGGCTTTCAAAGAATCTACAGCCCGCTAGCCGCTTCTGTGTTTTGGGAGCAAGTACTGCTTTTCTCTGTGTAATTTGTTTCATGCTATGGCTTCAACAAGGATTAATTTAATACTTGGAAGCACGCTTCCAGGGTTCGAGCCTAGTATTCAAAGTGACTCGTCATGAAATGTGAATTCAAACAATCCGGAGAAATCAGGCAAAATGTCCCAAACCAGTTATAGTAGATACATAAGACACAATCATTTCATAGACAAATACAAGATGAATATAACATTGAAAAATTATATTGCAGACATACAGAGACAACTGTATCACTCACGAAATCAACACCCCGCAGCAATCCTTATTTCTTCAATTCATTCCCAAGATAAATTTGATGAGCAGAGCTGTTCTTCCCAGTACATATCTTGCTCTTCACTTAAAGGAGTTAGACTTTCCAGCACCAATGCTTGAAGTACTCCTCCGCTTTATCTTGGCACGAACATGATTGATGTATTCAGAAAACTTATCTTTCCCGGGGACTTTGCTATCTTTCCTTGAAACGTTGGCAGGGTGTCCTGACCCACCGTGATCTTCTGTTGTATCCCGTCCATCTCTGAGACTTGATGTAGTCCTGAGCTTCATCTTAGATCGATTAATGAAGTCCGTGAATCTATCTTCGATGTGAATTCCTGTTTTCTTATGGTCTTCCTTGTCAACTTGAGCTTTTTCCATGCTGGAATTGGCTGTCGTTCTTCCACGGGCAGAGCTTTGCGTACCGCCCATGTTTGCAGGTGCTAAAGCTTCAGGCTGGTTTTTGGAAGGAACTGGAACGGCTTCAGCTGCTTCGCTGTGTTTAAGGTGGTTGTGTTTTTTGAACTCTGGTTTGGAAGGGATATTAGCGTTTTTCAATGGAGGCGATGGTGTTCTGTGTGAAATGCGACGAATTGTTTTGACAGCAGGACGGACACCGACTGCTTTGTAGAGTTTTCCGCAGGCTACCTTGCAGCAACTATTGTCTTTTTCCATGATGTGAACCAAAAAAGTTAGAAGTTTTAGAATCAGTTCCTTGGATATGAAGGAAGCTGTGAGTCAATTGCAGCTTGGGAATGAAGTCGAGTTTTATACTGGCAGAATTGGAATACGGGCGACAAAGTGAGGCTTCCATCAAATTTCCACAGGAATCATAATAAACTATCAAAGAAAGGCTAAGTTGGTGTGAACACCACTTGTGATGTGCAGAAAACCATACTGGGGCATATCCGCTAAGATTCCTCAAGATTACTTGGGAATAAAAATTCCAACTTTCCTAAATTTTCAAAAGGATGTGAAGGTTTGGGATCCTATTCCCGTTTCTTTTGTCCTTTTCCTGTCCATCTTTTGGATAAAAATACGAGCACAGGTTAGAACTCACGTGAATGAAACTTGGACACACTGGCTATTCAACACGACAATGTAGAGACTGTTTATGCGCAAAAGGGTCCCATCGTCCAGTCCTATCCTATACTGAATGGTGGTTTACTATAGTAATAGCAGGCTTCGACGTAATCAGGGTATCGGATTCAAGATGAGCAGTTCAATTATGGGGTATGAAACCAGGTAGCTGGAATCTCTCCTGTTTGTGATACCCTTTATAAGTTTTGTTTATTTTGGTTTGGAAGCCCAATGGTCTGTCGAGTGACAGCTAGTATTTTTGACAATGGAAGATTCACAAGTTCCCATTCTGAACTGTCTTTTTGCCTAGGAAAATATAGAAGAAAGAAATGGGAACAACTTCTAGAAATCTCATCTATCAAAGAATATTATGTTATTGATGACACTCCATGGTGGAAATTCAATTCTGTTTCGCGTAAACAATGTGCTTTCATCCTCAACATTCAGTGCTCGGGAGTTTGAGTCATTATGGCATCCCCAGTCCACGATTAATTTCCAACTGTTTGAGTATTGTTCCAAAACCTGTTTAATGCGTTTTAATAATTTTCAGTTACCAATTACCCTTTATCATGAAACGTTCATAATTTTAATATACTTTAATATTTCTTTATGTCACGGTTAACGAATAAAAGCTCTCCTATATATATATATATCGACCCACACATCTGCTGATCTACCACTTTCTTCAATTGTCCTGCCGTTAGGTTATTTGTGTTGCACTGTTGCTTTATACTGTAAAGACTGATAAAGAAAATTGTATCTTGTAAGTATAGAAAATTGCAGAAAATAAAGAACGCAAGGATTTACTTGGTTCGATAGCTTAAATGCTATTTACGTCCAACGATCTTACTATAGTAGTTCCACTGGTATCAAGAAGAAGAGAAATATTACAGAGATTGAGTGTTTATTCTAAAACTCTTGCAAAGAGTCTGTGAACTTTCCTAGTACCCATAGATAAGTACCCCAGCACACTCTGAAAAATTTCACTCTAATTCTTACACTCTCGAAATTTTGATTACAATGTATGAGAAAAGTATTTTATGTCTTCTGATGCTTGAGTTATGTTCCTTTTATAGGAGTTGAATGCTTGGATTTCAGTTGAGCTTCACGTCTCCCTTGCGTGATCAGTAAAGGACCATCCTCTACGTTTTGATTGAATGTATTGTAAACGACTATATACTCTACATTTTGGTAATAAAGCTTCTGGCTTGGTCTTCTTAAGTGAGTCTCATTATACGACCGTGTATTATGAATCTCCTGATATATGCTTTTGTCTCTTGTTAGAACATTCGAGATTAGCCTTTCTTTTATTCTCCGATACACTTCAGACACTCCTCCTTGCACACATGCCTTCAGTTCGTCATCTATCTTCTGTGTTTGTTGTATCTGAGTGGAGATTGATGAAGAAATCGTGATTATCATCAAATTTATTCCCTCCTTCTCCATCAATCTTCACTTAGTTCATAGATCTGTGAGTGATTTAGGAATCATATAAACCCTAGTTTTACCAAACTTGTGAGGTTTGATGAAATAGCCTTCGATTTTATGAGGCTTCATTTATCTGTAAGTAATCCCTACAGAAAGTGAATTTCTTTTGTGTTACTATATTTGTCCCGAAATCTGATGGATTTTGTTCCCCTGTGATTTTCTCCAGGTTGAATAATCTTTTTGAGATTTTGTCTCTGATAAAATGGAGTCTGACATTTATATGCTTGGATCTCTCGTGCAAGACAGGGTCTTTACTAAGGTAGAGTGCACTCTGACTATCCGTACATATTACTAGCTTTGTGATATCGATGTTGATTTCTTTCACTATGCCTGATAGCCATGTTAGCTCCTTTGCACCTTCAGTAATTGCATAATATTTTGCCTCTGTGGTTGATAGACTTACTACTGATTGTTGTTGTGCTTTCTAGTTGATTGTGTTTCCTGATAATGTGAAGTAGTATGCAGAAATTGACTTTCTTTAATCTTTATCTGCTGCATAATCTGCATCCACATAACTGCATAATGACAAATAATTGCATTTAATTAGTTCATCTTTTGAAAAACATAATCCGTAGTTAATGGTTCCAGTTAGGTATCTGAGAACCCCTTTCAGCCCTTGCCAGTGTTCTAAACCTGGATTGGCCATGAATATACTTAGTATACTGATGGCATAAGCTAGGTCAGGCCTTGTGCATAGCATAATGTACATAATACTTCCAACACCAACATCATAAGGATAGTGAGCCATTGCTTTCTATTCATCCTCAGTCTTAGGACCCTTGCTAGACACCATCTGTAGGTGAGATCCTAAGGGAACATAACTAGGTTTAGCTTCTTCCATGTTGAATTGGGCTAAAACCTTTCTGATATAGTTTCTTTAAGCAAGCCATATTTTTCCTTCCCTCCTCTTTCTGATTATCTGCATTCCTAGAAGCTTCTGTGCTTCTCCTAAGTCTTTCATCTCGAAGTGATTGCATAATTCAGATTTTGTCTCTTGAATTATGTTCAAGTATTTTCCTGTTATTATTAGGTCATCCACATAGACCAACATGAACATTGCTTTAGTCAATCCTAGATCCTTAAAGTATAGGCAGTAATTATATGAGCTTCTAATGAAGTTCATACTGGCAGCAACCTCATGGAACTTCTTGTTCCATTGCCTAGTTGGTTGTTTAAACCCATATAGGTATTTCTGAAGTAAACAGACATGGTCTAGTTATTCTTGTCCTCAAATCCGACTGGTTGTTTCATGTATATTGTTTCCTCCAACTTTCCATATAGGAAAGCTGTTTTGACATCCATTTGATTGATTTCCCAGTCATATAGAGTAGCTAGAACTAGAATAAGCCTAATGGTTTTGAACTTGACTACTAGTGAGAATATCTCCTTGTAGTCAATTCTCTCCTTCTGTCTATACCCCTTAGCTACAAGCCTAGCCTTGTATATTGTAACACCCCATGTTAGGGGTTAAAAAATTAAGAAATTTCAGTACACTGTATACTTTGCATAATTGAGTATTCGCTGATAAGTGCATAGGTATTTTTGACACATACAAATATTTGTATATGCATACATTGACAATTGTGGGTATAATTAGTTTTAAAATTTGATTTAAGAAGAGAATTGTGGTTTCTAGGTGTCGGAAAATTATTTGGAGAATGTTATTATTATTTCAGTATTTTTGGGAAATTTAGGAATTTTTCTGGAAATTTTGGGATATTAAGAAAATAGACAAATGACATTATGACATGTAGCACTTCTATTTGGGTGACAAATGGCTCACATGCAATGGAGCCATGTGTCAAGGAATTAAGAAAACACGTGAGCACGTGGTTATGAAAGACAAGGTTCTGTAGCTTTGTTGTTCTTCAACTTTTGCTTTGTGCTGTATTCAACACTGAAACCTTGTTCTTCACTGTCAAAGCTGGGATTTTTCTAAAGAAATAAGTAAGTTGAGTTATAGTTTTCTGGACATTTTGTAAATGAATTTGATGTTATTATAACACTAGAAATGAACACATGCATGAGTTGTGTATGAAGCAAATTCAGTGAAAGTGATAATGAGATGAGTTGTTAATATTATGCAGTGGAAGATTAATACCGATTGCATGTAGCTTAAAGAGAAACTTAGAGAAGTAGACATAGCAAAAAATGTGGTGTAGAATCGTATGGCTTTAGGTTCTGTTTTGGTTGATGGATTACTAATATCAAAGATTTACAGTAGAGAGAGAGAGTTGAAGATGGTAAAATACGTGTATGATCGGTTTTGGTGTTTTGAATATAAACTTGAATTTGAGTTGTTTTGGGACTAAGTTGAGTTGATATGGAAGTGAATTAGAGGGATAAATGTAAGGGTATAAGTTTGTGATGAGGAATTAAGTAGAAGAGAGAAAGAAGATGGAGAAGCGTTTCTACAAAGGTCTGGAGAATTAACGTGCAAAAATCGTGATTATACAGTAGAAGGTGGTAGCGCATAATTAAGCTTTCTGATACTGAATAGTTCTCACTCTTTTTGCTATAACTTTGTCTCTTGACCTCCAAATAACTTGAAAATTGAACCAATACATTCCTAAGACATGTCTTTTCCTCTCCATAAAAATTTAGAGCCATCTGAATTGATTAGAAAAAGATTGATTGACTCAAAGTGAGGGTATGTACTAGAATATTATAAATTGGAGATATTATAGTGCACATGCTTCAGTATTATGATTATATCTTGATTTATAGATTTCCAAATAAGTTGATTCTTCATAAGATTAAATGTGATACATATGCCTACAACTTTCTTGAAGAAGTATAATTTTAATTCTGTCTCTAAGACTTTCAAAATTGGCATGAAATTGAGTCTTGACTTAGACTGTAGCACTACCAAGGATAGAAATCATATCCTGTGGTTATTGAATAAACCTTATTGATGTAGGTGGAATTAGATTGAGGTGTCTTCACCAAAGTTGTAACTTATTCTCTTTGCTTTAAATTGGTATAAATTTTGTAATTTTTGAATATTGTAATTGAGAGATATGTGTTGTAAAACTTGAATGCATGATCATGCTCTAGCCAAAATTTCAAATGTACATAGTCTATGGTATTTTAAGCATAACTCATTGAATAATAAACCAAATTGTATGATCTTGGTATCATTAGAAACTTAAGACTTGGGATAACATATTTCTAGAAGGAAGTGTTATCAAATTATCTCATCTTCCTGATGAGAATAATTAAGCAAGGTGGACGCGAAAGTTGGTTGTGAGATAAATCTGGATTGAGAAATTGAGTATGGTTTCATATGATCGATAATGTGACAAGATTAAGAATAAGAAAACCCGAAATTTGTCATGAACATGCATCATACATATTCAGTATACATGAATGTGCATAAAAGATTTTATGATCATGCACAATAGTAATATGTGATTGTATTAAATGTTATAGAGGAATGCATAGAGCGATCACTTCCGGATATTGCCGGGACTTCAAGGCAATAAGCAAAAAGGGAGCTTTTGTAAGTAATTTAGATAGTCCATTTTGTAAGTAATTCAGTAAGAAATTTTTGATAATTTTTCTTTGACTGTTTTGTTGCTAATGATTTGGATCATTGAATTTGTAAAACTGTATGAATGTGATATGCTTGAATACATAGTATGAAAACAGTGATTGATATGTAAATTGAATTTTAGACATTTCTATTTTTGAATCTGTTATGTCCTAGTTGTGGGTAATAGGCATGCCTAGAATGTAACACTCCAATCCCGCGTGACCCGAACCCGACATCGATGGTGATATCCGAATCCGTGCCCCTCGAGGGTATCGTGCTACATCACTCAGTAAACTCAGTATCAATTTTTTTAAACATTACATGCGAAAAATAGTAGACAATCGAGCCCGAGTTAATTTGTATACCAATCCATAACCAAATTGGGTCCGCTATAAATACAAAACATTAATTTACAGAGCTTGCAGAATACAATTTTATGAATAACAGTAGGATGAAACTAATGCAGACGTGGACTGATCCCGACCTCTATTCTTCATGTGTATGCTACAGACATACTCTCGTGAGCCTAACGGGGTATTCTTCAGAGTCCTGAAAAATATTTACAATTTTTGGGTGAGTTTTGCGAACTCAGCGAGGAACCATCATCGATGGTTCACCCAATTCATACAACACATTAATTCGCATAACCCTTATTGTACAGCTATTTTCACAATGAACATTCAGAAATACTATATAATTGTACTCCAGTAGCAAGTCACAGTCATTTTACAGTTGCGCAATCAAAAGTATCATATAATTATACTTAAGCAATTCACAGTCGTTCCAGCATATCACAGTTATGTCGCAAGTTCACATTCAGAAATACCACATGCTTCCAATAACAAGTATCAGGCATTTTCGCATTTCATTCAATCCAAATTTTCACTCAAATGCATATGACATGCGTATGTGACTCTTTCCCATTTTATTACGGTAATGCATATGACATGCGTATGTGATCATTTCCTATTTTATTACGATGTTGTGACTGAGCGCCTGAACTATCCCAATATGGGCGCATTATGCGTTAAACGCGTTTTAGGAGTAGGAGAGCCCTCTGGGTATGCACTACTTCCCTCCGAGCTCGAGGCTCTGATATAGTGAGCTTGTAGCTCTCGGTGGCTGCTCCGGTCACAACTGTTATTATCTGTTTCATGCATTCATGTATGAATGCATCACTCACAATTATCAATCCCATTCATATCCGGGTGTACATTTAACACTCTCATATATCAATGTAATTCATTCAGTTTACATTCAGTAATATCACAGAATATTTCACAAACATATTCAGAAATATCACCTGATTGGATTACAATAAATCACAATATACAAGGCATTTGTGCCTCTTTCCCATATACAAATATTCAGTCAGTTGTGTATGCAATGCATATGCCCAATTTAGCAGTCCATATATCACAAACAGTGAATGTATCACATCAGAGGCAAAACAATTGAGTACAGTAACAGCAAACAATTTCACAATTAACACATCAAGAACACTTCTATGTCAGATCTCCCAATTCATCGGACCATCTGTCCGGAATCCAATCAGAATCAAACACAATCCCTAATCCCACCATTATCTCCACAGTAGACATATAATAATTGAGAAAAGCCATCTCAGTCACTCACCTGTACTTTCGAGCTAATATTTGGAAGTCTCAGTAACGTTAGTAGATCGACGCTCCAAATGTGCCTCTATAACAGTCATAATATGCAATTATTATCCAAAATCCAATTAGAAATATTTCAGAAAGCACATGTAGCGATTAAAATGTGTACAATGCATGTTCATGATATTCCTAGCCTTAATCCAAAATTTTCAATCACAAAAATCCGTCTAAAAATTAGAAATCCAATGGCACTGAAATTACTCAATTCGGACCTCTATAGGTCCAGAAATTAATAAAACACTGACCAGAAAACGATTACCTGGACCCACATCAATTTTCCTTTTAAAAATTCCCAATTTCTCACAAAATGAAATTAAATATTCCACGAATCCGATGCCTCGAGAATCAGGTCAATTGGATGTCGAATGACCCAGATATAAGCAAAAGAAAGCATAAACACATTAAAAATAATATAAAAATCCAAGTGCTGGCTCACAGTCGCGAGAGGCGTCGCACTGGTGAGAGGCGGAAAAACCACCTGAGTCGTACTCGCGAGGCGGTTGCTCGTTCAAACTGGCCGCTGGCGATCGCGACAAGGCTCGCGATCGCGAGTCGTCAATTTTAAACGTCAGCTCGCGATTGCCAAGGCTTACACCTGCGAGTCAAAACATTATCTCATGATCGCGACTAGGCTCGCGATCGCGAGTTTGCCAATTCAAACGGCCATTTCGCGATCTGCGACAATTCGCACTCGCGAATCGCTGATAATAGCCATCGTCGCGATCGCGAGTTCCCGTATTCTTCCTCCCTTTTCCATCTTTCTATCTGAATTTCAAATTTGAATTTCTCTTTGTACACTTATCAGAAAATTATAAGCCATATGTCATTAGAAAGATCATGAAAAACTCTACAAGTATCATATAAAACACAAAAATCAATTTCACCCCTAAGGGTGTCAAAAACACACTAAAAGATACTGCCTCATAATGTGTCTCTAAATAGGGCAGCATTTTGCAAAATCCATAACTTCCCATTCCCTTTTCTAAAACTTACTAGCTTTTTCCAAAAGAAAGATCAGAACAAGACCTACA
>JANZXV010000009.1:15147340-15158435 GCA_027576455.1 Erythroxylum roigii
TATTTAATTAAAATTATTTGTAATTCTAATTAAAGTTTAATTGAAATTAGAATTTAATTTCAATTAAATTACTAAAATGTTCAAAGCTTATTATAAATAGGCTTAAGCTCTATAGAGCTAGCACTTCATGCAAATTACTAAAATGTTCAAAGCTTATTATAAATAGGCTTAAGCTCTATAGAGCTAGCACTTCATGCTTAACCCTCTCTATAAGAGTTACAGAGTTCTCTCAACTCATTCTGTGGATACCGTTAGAGGTCGTACACTAGTATGGCTATAGTGGTTGAGACGGATCAATTTCGAAAACGATTCGAGTGATACAACAAGATAAAGAACAAGCTTCAGAATAAGGTACGAATTAAATTTCCGCTTTATTATGATTTGTGTTAATCATTTTATAGATTTAAATAGATCTTGATTTTTGAGAAATTAAAAGTCACGAAAAATTTCGTGATTATTTCGCTGCGGTCGAGATCGAATCTCAACCCGGTTTCCCAACAGACCTGAACGTTGCTTCTTTTTTTATGTGCCACTGCCACCTTACATGTTATTCTTTTCTCATCTTTGCACATTTTAGTTGGAAACTTAGAGCATAAGTTTAATTTTACTAATGTTATCTTAACTTCTTTATTTTATAATTAAACCAACTTAGATTGCGTTATAAATTTGCCAATCATATTAATTTTCATTACAGTGATATATATATCCTTTTAGTTATTATTTTATTTATTTATTTTATCCATCATTATTTGTATTTTTATTATTAATTTTTTTAATTTTAATTTTTTCTCGACCATTTTATTATATATTTTAATTAGTATTTTTCATTACTATTATTTATTATATATTTGACATTTATTTTATTATTTATTTATTTTTAATTAATTAATTTATTATTATTTCTTTTTCCATTTCTTTCTTGTGGAATCATCTCTCTACTAGTTAGGAGTAATACTACGCACTACTAGACCCCCCCAATTCTATGCCTCAGCAGGCTTTCTACTGGCTGTTGTTGTTATTGACAAATTGTACATTTGATATTTAAAATTAAACTTTAAGTTAATAATTCTAATAAAGAAATATTTGGAATCTTAAATTGATAATTTTAATAATAACAATTTTTTTCTAACCATTCTAAAAAATAGCACTTCGAGTTCTTTTATTATTTAAAAATTTAAAATCGTGCGCTGTTGTCTAATTCAAGCCTAAGGCCAAGCCCGAGCCCATTATCTCTAAAACCCTCGAGAGTACGATCACCACCGGAAGATTACCAAGTCTTAAACCCCCAACTATACTACGCTGTCCCTGCTCTTCGCCTCACTGCTACGCTAGTCACCTACTCTGATTCAATGGCTTCACTAGCGCTAAGAAACCCCAATTACGGGCGCCTTGGTCAGTTATCCTCCCGAGTCGCCTGGTGTTTTCGGGAATCGTCCTCTAATCCTCTGTCAATATCGAGTTCTGTCTCTGAAAATGGCAGTATTACTGTTTCCAGTGGACCTTGGTGGAGATCCATGGCTACCTTCACTAGAACGTAAGTCCATAATTCTAATGTCAAATTTTTGGGTTTTCTGTTTTTTATTTTTTTGCTTGTTTAAAGGTCTCATGCTCTTAAAGATTGCTTCTTTAGATTTAGTTATGTGATATTGATAATCCTTTTTCTTGATTGAAGTCGGAATCTTTCCGGTAGCTTCCTTTTTTGGAGGGAATGTGTTGAACTAGTTTGGTTCACTTAGTGAAATAAAGAGTTCTTACTTCGGAACTTTCAAGGATCTTATGCTTTATTCTACTTTTAAAAGGGCGGTCAATAAGCTGTTAGGAAAGGTAAGGTGATTAGTAAACTATTATTGGACTTGGACAATGGTTGGACTATGCTGATTGGTCAGTAATATGCATCAATTGGAGAATATATTTTACAAATGGTGAAGAAGAAATACTTCTCTATCTTTCACTTGGCAATTTGGCGACTGTTAGGGTAGTGGTGTGAATGTGAAAAATTGAACCCAAGCTATATGTTTTTTGTTGTTTTTAGATGACTTGTATCTGATTATTTTTCCTGAATTCCAGTAAACCTCATGTGAATGTGGGAACAATTGGGCATGTGGATCATGGAAAGACTACCCTGACTGCTGCAATTACAAAGGTTTGAATTTTTTTTTAGGCTGTATTTGTATTTCTTTCATTCAATCAGTATGGTTTTCATTTACTTATTTTAGACCTCAAAATGGCGATTTTTAGGTGCTAGCAGAAGAAGGTAAAGCCAAGGCTGTTGCCTTTGATGAAATTGACAAGGCTCCAGAAGAGAAGAAGAGGGGAATAACAATTGCCACGGTTGGGATGCTTCACTTTCTTTTTGAGATACCTAGAAAGATGCAATGTCGATCTTTCCATCTTGATCTTTTTATGAACTAATCACTGGTTTAAGTAACATGTAGGCCCATGTGGAGTATGAAACTGGTAAACGCCACTATGCTCATGTTGATTGTCCTGGACATGCAGATTATGTGAAAGTAAGCTTTTTATTGGTTTGATCTTTTAAAGACATGAGCTTCTGGCTGGATTCTTTGGCAGCATGTTTTAACTGTCCTAATTTCAAAATAATTTCAAAATACAGAAAAGCTATGGAAATATGTTGCAGTAATACAGTAATAATGCTGCTATGATTACAGTATTTTACATTATGTTATTATCATTATGCTGCTTGTTCTATTCTACATGCATACTCTTGTACGTGGATGTGGCTAAGCTGATGAAGATGCATGTTTGAAATTTTTGATGAAGCAAGTAACTAGGTAAAATATGTGTTAGTGGACCAAATATCAACTCATAGTTTGCTCCAACTTTATAGCCATTTGATTAACCTCCTTCTATATTTATTATTGCTTATGTTCCTAAAACTTAAATCACTATGCAGAATATGATTACTGGAGCTGCCCAGATGGATGGTGGCATTCTAGTTGTATCGGCTCCTGATGGTCCTATGCCACAGACCAAGGAGCATATTTTACTTGCTCGCCAGGTGGATATCATACCTTAAAGCTTGTAAACTGTGTCTGTAACTTAGTTCCTTTGCATTGGTGCTTGTCACAAGACTGGATGTTTCTAAATGCAATTAACAGGTAGGAGTCCCTTCACTCGTGTGTTTCTTGAATAAAGTTGATGCAGTTGATGATCCGGAGTTATTAGAGCTTGTAGAAATGGAACTCCGTGGTAGGAGGCCTTTTAAAAACACTCTTTTTACAGGAGCTGGTTCTTGTTTTTATTTAATTTGTTTAATACAAGTTCTTCAATCAAATATCACTGACAGAACTGCTTAGCTTCTACAAGTTTCCTGGGGATGAAATTCCTATTGTCCGAGGGTCAGCATTGTCTGCCTTACAGGGGACAAATGATGAAATTGGCAGAAAGGCTATTTTAAAACTGATGGATGCTGTGGATGAATACATCCCTGACCCAGTGCGCCAACTTGACAAGCCTTTTCTCCTGCCTATAGAAGATGTCTTTTCAATTCAGGTACAGAAGACACATGTTAATTGTGTATGCATTCCTTTGACACAAACTTCTATTAACAAAGTTTCTTCATTTTTTCTTCTCCCCTTTCTTGTCATCCTTCAGTTTTCACTTCTTTTTTTGAGCAATGTAACTTAATTTATATGGCTTCTGTAATAAAAAGTGGGTTCTATGCCTGAATTGATAAAAATTTGGTCTTTTTATGCTTCTGTTTGTTCAAGGGTCGTGGGACAGTTGCCACTGGTCGTGTTGAACAAGGGGTTATAAAAGTTGGCGAAGAAGTTGAAATTTTGGGATTAATGACGGTAACTTCATCAAATTGAGTTCCTTTTTACTTCACAAATTTATAGGCCTTTTCGCATTTGAAATGTTAATGCTGACTTATACGAGGTTTTCCTTGTGCTAATTATTCACATTATAAGCCATTTCAATTAGATCAGCGGGCAGAAAAATTCTGTTAGTAATTTGTCTCCTTGTGCAGGGTGCTCCTTTGAAAACTACAGTAACCGGTGTTGAGATGTTTAAGAAAATCTTGGATCAAGGACAAGTAAGTTAACAGGTCAAGCCCGTTGTTGGTTATTCAGGTTTGCTCCAGGGAGTTATTTAATTACTAATGGGTCTGTGCATTTCTCTAGGCTGGTGACAATGTTGGTCTTCTCCTACGTGGTCTAAAAAGGGAGGATATCCAACGAGGAATGGTAAGCAATGGTAGTCAAGATAGTACACTTCAACTTGTTTCTTTGGCCTCCGCTTGAATTATGTTGGTGTGAGGTGATCATTGCTTTCACTTTGAGATCAACTTTTTAAAATTGAATCAGATAGAAGTGTGATTGAAAAAGCTTGTTTTGGTCAAAACTGAAGAGAATCCTGTAAAAACGCGCGTTCTTTTTTTCTTTGTAATTTTAGGTCATTGCCAAACCTGGATCTTTGAAAACCTATAAGAAATTTGAGGCAGAGATATATGTCCTTTCAAAGGATGAAGGTGGCCGGCATACTGCCTTCTTCTCAAACTACAGACCCCAGTTTTACATGAGGACTGCAGACATCACTGGAAAAGTTGAGTTACCAGAAAATGTGAAGATGGTTATGCCAGGCGACAATGTCAGTGCTACTTTCGAACTGATCTATCCAGTTCCCCTTGAAGCAGGTAGTCTGCTTTTTCATTATGCTCATTTTCCTTGTGCATTTGAAATGTTTATTGTCAATTAATTTTTTGCACACTTTTGACGTCGCACATGATAACTCGACATAGAAATCTAACATACTGATTTCAGGGATTCAATGAATTCTGAAACACCTAATTGGCTGGAAATTCTACCACAAATCTGTTCCATATTTGGGGATTAGATATGGGTTTGATTA
This sequence comes from Erythroxylum roigii, assembly GCA_027576455.1. Classification (NCBI taxonomy): domain Eukaryota; kingdom Viridiplantae; phylum Streptophyta; class Magnoliopsida; order Malpighiales; family Erythroxylaceae; genus Erythroxylum; species Erythroxylum roigii. Next base: position 15,152,213 of record JANZXV010000009.1, read on the forward strand.
TGGACTACATATGAAACTGATCTTTTGCTTGTTTTTAGGGAACAAGCACATTATAGAAATCAATCGCTTTTTGTATGTTTCTCATGTCAGGAGCAGGGTGGTGTAGTTTTGATGTTATATTTTCTTGTAGGCAGATTAATTGATCATTTACCATCAAGGTTTGTTCCCTCCCATCTAGTAGGATTCAGATCTTAGTAGATGTTACCAGGATTCAAATCTTAGTATATGCGAGGGAAGGGGTGATGATATATTTGCATATATTTTGCAATACCCATGTACATTAAAGAAAAGTTCAACTGATTCGATCAATTGATTCTTATGTGGAAATATTCATTTATATACCTTCAGAGTTCTATGAGTTTAAACCGTGTTCACCCATTGGCCAACTTCCACATTTTGCAAATATGTGATTGTATCAAGGTTGAAGGGTTACTTTTAATTCTGAGCTTCAGTATTGACGTATAAAATTTTCTCAGTTCTAGTGCTGACATGTAAGCTTTTTCTTGTTGGAATACAGGACAAAGATTTGCTTTGAGGGAGGGAGGGAGAACAGTCGGAGCAGGTGTAGTTTCTAAAGTAATTAGCTGAAGTGTTCTAATTCCATATAGTTGAAGGTTTTTGTCTGCTTAAAATCCAAAAGTAGGGGGCAGTTAAGAAGACCAGATAATTTATTCGATGAGGAAACGTTGTCATGCAATACTTTCGCAGCTGGTCCACATTTGATGCAAAGGTATCGAAGACACATTGGTATTGGTCTGAAAATGAGTTAAATTTGTTAGGGTAATAAACTAAGTTCCTCTTTAACTAGGGATGACAATTGTATCCGAACCCGATGAGTACTCGATAAAATTATCCGAACGGAGACGAATATAAGGAGCAAATTTTTACCCGTAGGGCGGGTATGAGGAGTTAACAAAAATATACGTCAGGTATAGGGGCGGGTATGGAGATACCACCCCTCATAACCGTTTACCAATTATATAGTAATTATAATTTTGCCATTATATATATATTAAATAAGTTTATCTTAAAAAAAAAGAGGCGAATAAACGGGTACAAGTATGGAGGTATCAAAAAAATCTCCGACGAGAATTGAGGCGGGTATAAAGGTGGGGGCAGATTTATGGGATGGATACGGGGGATGACATACTCGCCCCATACCCGTCCCTTGTCATCCCTATCTTTAACGGTGTAAAATTGATCATATGGTTTGATCATGGTTTTTACTTTTTCATTCCCACTTCTTTCGGCGGAATAATGCCCCTGTCAAATATTCCTGTACTGGAAAGGTACTCCATCCTAATCATTTAATTCTATTTTCTTGCACACGTATTTGGAATGTTGGTGCCAAGAATGGCTAAGTGTTGCAACTAGTAAAGCCTCAAATTTCCCATTTTAGGCATCTCCAACTGAGCATCATCGGCTATGGTTAAAGTATATGCAGTTCAGTGGGTGTCTGATTAACCACTAGCATCATATGATATTAGCTGTCTTACTTAAATGCAAGCTGCCAAGAGTGCCACTGTAACTGTTGTCAAGCCTCTGACGTATACGACCTTCAAACCCAAACCCAATTCCTGTGCTCAAGTATTTTGATGCAGAAAATGGCTTCATACCCCCAGAAGAAACTTTGCAGACAACCGACGGAAGAACAGCAAGACCAGTCCCAGCAATGCCAACAGAAAACTTGGTAAGAAACTCCGCAAGGTCGGGTCAAGAATTCTTTATAGACAGGACTGCTGCTTTCCCAGACGGCTTGTCCACAATCAATGATAAGAGACACTCACATGCATGCAAGTAGCTACGTCTGTTGACATCCTTCTCTCTAACTCCTCTCCTATTCTTCCTTTTTGGCGATGACTTCAGCTTTATTTTCTCACTCCTGTTCAGAAGAAAATGCATCAGCAAAAGGCAATGAAGAAAAGGAGATTAGTAATAAGGAAATAATTAATCACAGGCTTATGGCGTTTGCAAGGGTACGAATGTTTACAACTGTACTATCATGAGATCACAAACAGATGCACTAACAAACACCAATTTCGTGACCAGATGGGTGCCAAGTTAAAACGACACCGTCTGCAATTGTCAATACGTTTTGTGGAATAGCTAACTATTGTCAGAGATATGTGCAAGTGAAATGTCACCTAAGGATGTCTGTGTTTCCATTTTGATCCTTTAATCTGAACTAATACCACATCATCGATATATCCACATGAAGTATTAACTCTAAACTTCTCTATTGCTATTGAGTGACTATCATAATAGACCCAAAAAAACTAGGAGCCAATAGACGCAGAATAATTTTTTGTAATATTCACACTCATGTATCCATAATGGTAACTAGTTGAAGGAAGAAACAACTCAAACGTAAACTGTTGGCTAATGGAATTAATAAAATGAACTCTAAAGCACTTCAACCACATGTATAAGATTCCTGTCAAGAAACTGGCATAATGAAGTGATCTAGCAGCAGTTATTGAGAGAGGTACCTCTTCAAAGTTTTAGATGTCAGTTTTTTGGCAGTTAAAGGATCCCCAAGCTTGTCAGCTTGTTGATCACTGCTACCAAGTCTGCTAATCAGAGGAGAACAGCAAAATCATGAACAACCAATTAAAGTAGGCAAAAGAAAGAAATAAACAAAGGAAAACCACAATGATAAATCAAGAAGCTTTATTTTTACTTTCAGCTATATTTTTAATGGCCATGTTCAATCAACTACAAGCAACTTGACTATTTCAACTCCACACTTGAAATAAAAGATGTGCTACATAAAGAAGAGTTGTGTATGACAAAATTTACACCACAATTATTAATGATGATGAACTTCATACTAATGACACCATGTTGTGCTTTATATGAAACAAACAAATTAAACAACATTAAAATTTTAAAGGTCTATACTTGGATGATGTCAACAGTCGAGACCTATCTTTGCCAGAAAAGGAAACAGCTAGAGAACTACGCAAAATCACAAACTAGGAATGTAATCCAAGGAAAAGAAAAAAGAGTCACCAAGCAACATTATTACTCAAAAAATTAGCCACCTCCATGATTAAATAGCTAGGAAACTGGAACGATTTTCTTTTCATCTTGATAATCAGATCCAAAATCTTGCCGTTTTGAATGATCTGGAAAGTATATACTCTGAGGTTGGAATACAAGAAACAAAGATACGGGATGGCCTTCTTCAATGGGAAATGAACCAATCAAAACCTTTTTTCTGCTAAAATAAGGTAACTGAATAGGATAGGGGAGTGAACCTACCTATGAGTTGCAAGTATTTCTAATTAAAATTATTTATGTTATGTCTTGAAATCTATACCTGCTAAATTGGGGAACAAGCATCGAATGCTTGTGCCTTTTTGTTGTGGTTGGTTTCTTCGACAAGTAAATACTCAAGAATAGGGTCAATGTCCCCCATTTGTGCGGCACCTCCAGTGAGTAAGACTGGACTATTTAGGTAATTTATTATTTTTGAACGAAAGGCTACATCACCTACAAAGTCCATTGCTGACTTTGGGCTGTCAAATCTTCCATTTGGGTAAATAACAGGAGCATAAGGCTGCAAATCCATGGCATAGTCTAATCCTTGAGATCCCATCAAGTCTGAGAATAAAGATAGATCAAGTCTACCTTCCTCTAATTCACTTGATCTGGACGTAAGATATTGAACCATGTTCTCATGCTTTATGCATCGTTCAGCCATCCCAAGGCTCAAGTGGGCCAAGTCACAGCAACTCTCTGCTACAAAGGAAGAAAATTAGTAAAAATTACTTCATAAGTTTCACCAATAAGAAGTAGACGGCTCAAACCATTATACCCCGTCATTCCATCAGGTCTCACCACAACTACTCGTAGCATAGTCATCACAACAGGTACCTTTCTAGAACAATTTATCACTGATGGTTGCCATTAACTTAACTAAAAATTTGACTGAAAAGTTATCCCCCATAAACCTGTTAGATTTAAATATTTCATAGCATTTCATAAAGCAACATCAACATTAATTTTGCAGTTATGCACCAAGTGGTGGTCAACAATCTATTCTGAAATGGTATTGAAACTAGACCATCCAACAAGGACAGTGAGTTATAAACCTTGGATATCAATGAGAACAGGCCTTCTAATGGCTAGGTCAATCTTGGAAAGCTGGTTGACTTCATGGAATTAACGCTCCTGAATCCATGGCTCCTCTAGCGGGGCTCCTGTAGCGGATGCAACTTCATCATATAAGAGTTCAATCTTGAAATATCTTTTTTCGCTTGCTGACTTGGAAAATAGCATTGACAATCCTGCATCAACCGTGTATAGAATTGTCTATCATTGAACTATTATTGGTTACAATGTACACTATTAAAATTAAATTAGGATGACATTAAGAACACTTCTACATGGAAAAATGTTGATCAGTGAAAGGAAGCAAATCACCTTCAAGTAAAGTTAGAAAATATAATTTATTGAACAGCAAGTGCAATAAGAGATTTTTAAAATTAGAAAAAAAAAGATAGGAGAAATTAAATTGCTTCTACAATAATCAAAACAGAAAGTAAGCAATAAATAGACCTTAAACACTTTTGATGTAAAAAATTTCCGTAAAATCCTACTCCTACATCAATTCATATGAAGTGGCTACGTGAACCAGCAAAATATTGTGTATAGACACAAGACCAGTCCACTGCACTAGGTAGATCCCTTTCACAACTCATAATAAACTGATCCAACACAGACTGTGGACACGAACAACAACATAAAGTAGACAACAGGTAGAATAATTGAATTCAAACCGGAAAAACATAAATAAAAGCACTAGAATGTCCCCCAATACCCAGATAACCAGGCGCATAAATATCACAAAACGATAAGCTTATCATTTATCAAGCGTACCGCCATGCCCTCAGGCTCAGGTACTCTGCAAAATCATCAATGTAATACGGAAACCAGACACTCATATCACAATAAACATTCTTAAACGAAAAAAACCCCAATTTATAATGAACATACACAACACCAATCATAAAAGCCAAGTAGGCCACCCATCAACAATCAAGATACGATTTTTAGGTAAATACCTTGACAACCCTATTCCGATCTTGGAGAAACACGAACCCAGGGCCAGGTGGACAGGCATGAGAAGTCATCAAACAAAACTTAAGCATCATCCCTGGAGAGAAGGAACTCACTTTTTCAATCAAAGCACCAAATCCAAATCTCTCCTATGTGTGACACAGAACCACATGACCTTATCCTCCTAAAGGCATAAAAAACCAGGAATCTAAGTCCGCCATATCCGCCATATTTTGAGTGGCAGTGACCGTAAGAAAATGAGCTTGAGAAAAAAAGAACCGTGGATTGTTGCCACCCAAATTGATGACGCAGAATCTACGTTTACACTTCCGTCATCCGTGTCATGAAGGGCTCGGATACGGACAAAAATTGTTGCTGTCGTTTGCCGTTTGTTTAGACATGGTTTGGGTAGTTGCAGTTCTTTCCTGTGCGTCGCGGCTTATCTTTTAGATTTTGTACTGGGTTTCCTTTTTCGGTGGATTAATATCATCAGGGACCAATTATTATGATCTGAGAGATCATTAGGAGCCGAGCCGAGCCAGAGCTATCGATTTGTTGATTTACAAGATAATTACTAACAATGAAATTATAATGTATAATAATAGTAATAAGCACTTATGTTTAACTTAAAACTAGTTGTCTACATTCAATGAATATCCTTGTATCAATTAGAATGATAAACATATTTTTTATATAAGAAAATCTTGAAATCTAAAATTTTGAACCGTTCAATTTTCGGTTCGGTTCAATTTAATTTAATAATTTTTTATTAAAAATTATTCAATTTATGAATTAACCAGTCAATTTTTATTCATTAATAAGTTTTTATAAATTAAAATAAATCAATTAATTTTTATTTAATAATCTCTTCAATAAAGATAATCTTTTTCAATCATTTTTTAAATTATTTAATTTTATTCAATCTTTAGTCGGCTTTATAACGATATAATACTAGTTGGACCTTTTAAACCTTAAACATTTTGTTTTACTGGTTTAACTTTCGGTCTGATTTTTAAAACATTAAAAAAATGCAATCGATTCGGTTGGTTCAACCATAAAAATCTTGAATCGTCTAATTTTTCAGTTTAGTTTTTAAATTTCGGTTCGATTTACTTTAATAACTCTTGTTGTTAAAAACTGACAAATTTATTAATTAATC
>JANZXV010000009.1:15158535-15186126 GCA_027576455.1 Erythroxylum roigii
TAATTGATTAATTTTGTTAATTAATAAGTTAATTTATTTTTATTTAATTATTTTTTCAATTAAACTTTAAATTTTTCATAAAGTAAGATAATCTTTTTCAATCATATTTTAAATTATCTAATGTTATTCAATCTTTAGTCGGCTTTATAACAGTATAATACTAGTTGAACCTTTTAAACCTTAAACATCTTGTTTTACTGGTTTAACTTTCGGTTTGATTTTTAAAACATTAACAAAATGCAATAGGTTCGGTTGGTTCAACCGTAAAAACCTTGAATCGTCTAATTTTTCAGTTTAGTTTTTAAATTTCGGTTCGATTTACGTTAATAACTCTTGTTGTTAAAAACTGACAAATTTATTAATTAATCGGTTAATTCATAAATTGATAGGTCATTATAAACTAAAATAAATCAATTAATTTTTATTTAACAATCTCTTTTTCAATTAAGCTTCAAATTTTTTGGACAATCTCTTTTAATCATATTTTAAATTATTTAATTTAATTAAATCTTTAACTAATTTTAAGGCGATCTAATAATTGATTAATATAAAATAATAATATTATTAAATGGAACAATTATTTGATAATGGTTTATTAATATAATATCATGACGTTATTAGTATCATTACGGGCAATTTTTATTTATTATTATATATTTATGACTATTTATTTAATATATCATAAATTACCCCACACACAAAAAAAAGGCGCCCACAATGCATAGCTCGTAGTTGTCCATAGTCAAAGATTCGATCTATTTCTTTCAAGATGTCCTGCGTCCTAACTCCCACGGCTAAGAGGCATTTCCGCATTTGTACTTCATTAATATTCTTAAAATAATTAAAAATAAAAATAAAGATACGTATTTTCACTGGACGTTGGTGCGAATTACCAAACTGTCCTCCCTTATTAACCAACACAAACACTTCCACTTTCTAACATTATTGTCCGAATCGGGACATCTAAAATTACTGAAATAACCTCAGCAGCCTCCTAATTTTCGATGTCAAGTCGGTTTCAACCGCATAAATTAATCCCAAATACCAAACTTTCTTCATCTTGGTCTCCCTTGGAACTTATAAAGTACAACAAGATTAGAAGTCCCCAAACGTGCAAATTCATCGAATTCTTGATTTGCTCTGAGTTACCTAATAAATTTCGTGTTTGTTTCTAGAATTATCCGATCAGGGCATGGGAAGGACTCCGCGGGAAGCCGGCAAGTCATCGTCCGCAGCGTCGTCGTCGGAGTCGGCGTCGGCTTCGAATTCCACGACCACATCGACGTCGATTACCGAGACGGTGAACGGGTCCCATCAGTTCAAGATCACAGGGTATTCGCTGTCCAAAGGGATGGGGATCGGAAAGAACATAGCTTCCGATACCTTCAATGTGGGTGGATACTCTTGGGCGATTTATTTTTATCCAGATGGGAAGAGCGTGGAGGATAATGCGGCGTACGTTTCGTTGTTCATTTCGTTGGCTAGTGAAGGGACCGATGTGAGAGCGCTTTTTGAGTTGACGCTTTTGGATCAGAGCGGGAAGGAGAGGCATAAGATCCATAGCCATTTTGGGAGGACGCTTGAGAGTGGACCTTATACACTTAAGTATCGAGGCAGCATGTGGTAAAGATCATAACTTTTTGGTTATCTTAGGTTTTACTTTGCTTCCTGCATTTGGGTTATCTATTTTCTGATAGATTTGTTATGGGCTTTATGGTGGCTACTGATAAATTGAATGATCTGGTGGGTCTAGGGCCTGTAGTGTCTTAATTGGAACTTAGCTTCTGGGATGATGAAATGGGTGTCGCTGTTTGATTCTCATTCTTTTGGGCTGTTTTCCTTATTAGAAAGGAAAGTATTTTTATTTTGATTTTGTCTAATTTAGGATTTAAGTCTTTTAGGGAATAATAAGAACCTTATTGGAGTATGGTTCAATTTCTTTTTAGGTGTTTTGAGTCAAGAGTGTAGGATTTGGATCAAGCACATAAAGTCCTATAACAAAAAAATTTATGTGGTATCAATATAATTCAAGATAAGTATACAGTTGAAAATGACATGTCTCCAATTCAAGTGTTACATACAAATTTTTCGTTAATGGATGTTAATGAAAATATTAACACAGAGTGACTAGTAAAGTTTATAGACTGAATTAAAAGATTTAGTAGTTATATATGTGACTAAATGATTCAATTACAAGGGAAAAGAGTGAACTTTTTCAGGTTATGGATTTGCAGAAGTCTGATTCTTTTTCCTAGACACTACTTGTGATGCCTAGTTCTTTATAAATGCTAGATGTGATTTTTTGGAGTTACTAGTGTGTTTATTTTTCATTGATCCTAGTAAAGAGACATTCAAATCAATTATATTTTACTTATTTCTTATCATTTTGCATAGGCTAGGACATTCAAATCAATTATATTTTACTTATTTCTTATCATTTTGCATAGGCTAGTGTTTTTATTCAATTTTTTAAGTAGCCTGGGAGCTGCCCTCTCTGTGTCCTACATCATCTACTTTTTAAATCCCAGGAACTTTTTTGTGACCTCTGGCATATTATAGGATATTTCTGTGGTCTATGAAAGTCTTATGCTCTTTTGTATCTTTTACCGCAGGGGTTACAAGCGATTTTTCAAAAGAGCCCTTCTGGAGACATCAGACTATCTTAAAGATGATTGCCTCCAAGTTCACTGCAGTGTAGGAGTTGTGAGGTCACACACAGAGGGCCCCAAGAATTACTCCATTGCTGTACCTCCTTCTAACATGGTTCAACAATTTGGAGAGCTCTTGAAGAGTGGAAAGGGGACTGATGTAAATTTTGAAGTCAATGGTGAAATTTTTGCCGCTCATAAATTGGTACTAGCTGCACGATCACCTGTGTTTAGAGCCCAACTTTTTGGCCCAATGAAGGATCGGAATACTCGGTTAATAAAAGTAGAAGACATGGAGGCGCCTGTTTTTAAGGTTCCATTAGTAATTTCCTTTTTTTTGGGAACTGTTTCATAGTCGGATGATGGCCTACTTTTTCATGATTTATATGTCACTTTTATGTTTCCAAGAAAATTGTTTTTATCTGATGAATGGATGAATTTTGTTTTCTTCAGATGTGATATCCTAATCTGAATTATTAGAGGTAAAGAGCTTTTCTATTTTGGAGTTAGTGATGTATTATCACTCCCCTGGACTGGTGTTGAAGACAGTCCTTTTGGTACCTTATAGGTTGTTGGTGAATTCAGCTTTGGTTCTTTATATCACTGGGCGGTGACAATAGGTTCCACCATAAATGAACCATGGTGGTATATGCCTGTGCTGCTGTAATGCCCAACAAAGTGCCTGTTCGAAGGAATTTGTATTATCTAAAGACTGTACTGCTATTGTGAAGTGCTGAGCACAAACGGCATACTGGTTGATTGCAGACTTTTTACTCTTTTTGATATTTACAAATTTAGTGGCTTTGTCTCCATAACACTAAATGGACTCAGCTTTTACTTTGTCATGGAAGAAAATGATATAATCTATCTGTTTAGCTAGCAACCAAGTGATTTAGGTTTTGTATTTAAAAGAATCAGGCATTTTCTTTTTCATTTACTTGAATATGTGGGTGCATCTTCTTTTCAGAATTCTGAGTGCATTACGTCAGTGGAAGTTTCTACTTACCCTTTTCAGTAGCAATGAACCACTCTTTCTTTGTTCTATGTGTGCATGTATAAAAACATTAGTTACTCCTATTCACCTCTTATAGCACCTTGCAGGCTTTACTTCACTTCATATACTGGGATTCTCTGCCTCATTTGGAAGAGCTTACTGGTTTGAATTCAAAGTGGGCCTCTACGTTGATGTCTCAGCATCTGCTTGTAGCAGCTGATAGGTATGCTTTAGACAGGCTCAGGTTGCTTTGTGAATCCAACCTTTGTGAGGATGTGGCCATAAACACAGTGGCAACTACACTTGCATTGGCGGAACAGCACCATTGTTTCCATCTAAAATCTGTGTGTCTCAACTTCATTGCTATGCCTGAAAATCTCAGAGGTTAGTTGCTTCTTCAATGTGTTCTCTGCATTATTAGCCATATTTATGCCTGAAAATCTCAGAGAATAGTTGCTTCTTCAGTGTTTTCTCTGTATTATTAACCATATGCTGCCTGAAAATCTCAGAGGTTAGTTGCTTCTTTAGTTTGTTCTCTTCATTATTAGCCATATGACTTGCTGTTCCAAGCTGCAAATTTCTTGCATTCACATCAACTAGTCTTTTATATCATTAGTTAAAATATGAATCCACTGATGACCTAATGCAGACTTGCTCGAATCCTCCAAGGAGTATCTTCTTTTGGGATCTTGTTAGTAATAGGATAGATACTGTGTTGTACTGGATTTGGATTGGTTGAAGTTCCCATATTTTATAACTATTCAGTTCTCTTAATGCTGTTCCCTTGTGAACTGCATCTATTAATGTGTGCCTCGACATTGAGGCTGGAGAATTTCTCTTTATATAATGTGCTGCTCAATGTTCTAGTATGGGACGTAAGGGGAGCTCATTTAATGTGCGTACAAAGCTAGCATGCATATTGCATGCGCTAGTTGGCAGCAGATATTTTTTAAGTATTAGAAGTTTTCTCCATTGGCAGCGGCCTACATATTCTGCAGTGGAATCATTTACATTTGTTCATTTTCTACTATGGAGCTATTGCTGAAGCTTGTTACATTTTTTTTTTCCCAGCTGTAATGCAAACAGATGGTTTCGAATATTTGAAGGAAAGCTGTCCCTCTGTCCTTACCGAGCTCCTAGAGTACGTGGCTAGAGTCAGCGAACACTCCATTATTGTTTGTAGGCATGGGAATGAAGCTATGCTTGATGGCAGTGATGCAAATGGTAGACGGGTGAAGCAAAGGTTATGAGAACAAGGGCTTCCACTATGGATCTTCTTTGTAACAAAGATGTTGGTAGGATTACTAGGAAAGGATTTTCCCACTTGTTGCTACTCTATCAGATGTAAATCTAGTTGTACATTCAGGGTTGATGAATGCCTTGCTTTATGTAGGAAGTGTTACCCTCTCTCTCTCGTTTCTTCCAGTTTCTTCAATGTAGGACCTACGTGTGTGTGTGTGTGTGTGTGTGTTTTTCATCATTTGATTTCCATCCAATTCTATATACACTGACGATGAGCAACTGATATGATAGTCTTGTAATGCATTTGTTTTAAGGTTATGTTGCCAATCCGCATGTCTCCGTTGTCAGTGAACTTTGGAAGATGCATTACAAGTCGCACTTGGATCAAATGTACAATTATTATCATTGTTATTCTTAGTTTACGTTGGGACTGGACGAATAGGAACTTTCATTTGATTGCAGGCACTCAACGGAGTGCATTCCTCTTCTTTTCCTTGATCCTCACATGAACCGGCTCTAAGTCCATATGTGGAGATCTTAAAAGCTCAAGTTTCTGCTACCATTGACATGCGACTAGCTGATACTGATATGAAACATTCTACATGATTAAGATGTTGAAACTCACACTGCTTTTGGTTCTTTTATGGTAATAACAATTGGTTCACCCAAATTCAGTGGATTTGATTTGAATTAATCAGACTATAAAGATTCAGACATTTTTAGAAATTAGATTTGAGTTTATATTTTAAGACTTAAAATTTCACGGCTCATTTTATTAATACAACAAATAATATTCTTTTGTATCGGGGGAAAAATTACCAAATGTATAGTATTTTCTTACGCTCAACACAACGAGTTTTTCTTTTTTCGGAATAGAATATTTACGGAATCTCTGTAATAAATAAGATAAAACTATATTCTATAGTATTTATCTCTTTCTTATTCTTAAGTAAGTTTTTAAGAGGACTTAATTGATCCATGATTAACCTCTACTTTGTTAGATGTTAATATAATAATTCATTTTTCCTTTTTTATTTGTTAGTATTGTAGATTTATCTATGAATTTTTGAACATAAACTCAAGCCAATTTATTATCATTCCTACTCTCAATTCATCATAACTGTGTAATGGTTGGTCAACTCATGTGTTATATATACATGATCATGTAATAATTGTGTTCACAATTTATTAAAATGATTAAGATAAAATTACAAAAAATATAATTATTTTTTATATATGAAATGTCTTCAATCTTTCTAATTTTTAATTTACTTAACTTGAATTATTTAAAAACTCTTTTAAATTGTATTTGATATTTTTATTTTACTCTCTTCCATAATTTTGCTCACTTTTTATTAATTATTGAACGTGATCTATTTGAATCTTTAATTTATCTATTGAACAATTTTGCCTTTTCTTGTAAATTTGGATAACCATTAATTGTATTTACAAATTTTCAATAACTTATCGGTTAAGTTACGTAATTTGATCCAGACAAAGGTAATAAAGTAGCCCAATAAATGATTTAAATAGGTCCAATTTCGGTGAAAAATAGATCCTGATTAGTGTGGACCGGACCTATATCGAGCTTATGATGGGGAAGCCTAATATAGAAGTTATATATAAAGGTTAAAGTCTCATTTAGTTAACTAAAAGAAAAAAAAATCTCATATAGTTGTTCATATAATTCGTAAGCATACGGATCCTCTAACCCGTTAAGAGTGCTTATGTCTTGAAAAATTTGTAGAAAAACATTAACCGCGTATCCGTGAACTTTTTCCGTGAAGGTCCCAAAAAATTGAAACTCGTTTTTAACCCTTTCATAAACGATCCGAGACACGTAATAAGATCTATTCTACGTGTTACGTTATCACAAAAAATGATAATAGCAACAACAATATAATCACTTTTATCAAAACTATAAATTAAGATTTCACTTATTCCAATACTTTATATTTAAATATTAATTAAATCCTTTACATAAATATGATATTAATTAAACTCAAATTGGACATTCATGTAAAAGTGGAGAAACGACACGTGAATTTAATTTGGACCTCATGTAACATATATATATATATGTTAATGAAAATTTTAATGTGATTAAAATTCAAATTTGCATTAAAAAATTTGGTAACTAAAAAACTGAAATAAAAATGATATTAAGTATACAAAATATGTTTATCCTTTAGAAACAAGAATGTCAAAATAATTATATTATTAAAAGATGATAATATTAAAATAATTATATATGTTTTTTAAGCACTTGATAAGTTGTTATTAATTTTTTTAGTAAATATTTTGACGTTAACTCACAGTAATTTTGGGAACACAATCAATTGAATATAATTAAATTTTAAATTCAAATTTTAATTTTAATTTTTTTATAAATAATAATAATAATAATTTTTTAATTTTAATTTTTAACAAATATTATAATAATATAATAGTATTAATTAAATCTTTAAATCTCTTATCTTAAAATTTTAAAACATTTCCTATAAGCCTTACGTACCATCGTCTGTACAAAAGAACATGCTCAATACTAAAACGATAAAAATGACAAAGCGCAGGGCTATTATGGTAATTTTAAGTAAACAAAATAGGTATCCAACGACTGTGAGTGAAGGACATTTCAATTTCCCTCGCCTCGGCCAAGCTGTTTCTGTTTCTCTTGCTATACGGAAACCATGGTAATCACTGCTGAAGTGGCGTTTTCTTCTCGGGTTTAATCGAATATAAGTTTCCCAGTGTAATTCTTTCTCTTTTTTTGGGTTTCTGTGATGTGGGCAGTTGTTCTTTTCCTACTTCAAGGACTTGGTGGGTAGAGAAGTGACTGTGGAGCTTAAGAATGATTTGGCGATCAGCGGCACGCTTCACTCTGTCGATCAGTACCTTAACATCAAGCTCGAGAACACTCGTGTTGTCGATCAAGACAAGTACCCCCACATGGTATCTCCTACTCCTCTTTCCAATTGCTAGGGTTATGATTGTGTGTGGTTATTCAATGTGGGCCTTTTTAGGTTTAATTTAGATGGAAAACACTGGATTCATGAACTTAGGGGATTACCCTTTTTGTGAGAGTGTTGGGTGTATTCGTAGCAAGTCCTGATTTTGTGTATTTAGCTTTAGGGTTTTGGAACTATTTTAATCTTATACATTCGGGTTTTAGGAAAGAATATATTCTGAAACTTTTCATGTTAATGATGTGATTGATTTAGTATGAAGCATTAGATGGGATTTTGCTATTATTACAACGCTGAGACTTCAAGTCTCCGACTCACGTGTAATATCTGAATAAATACTCACTTTTCAATGCATTTTAGATTCTTACAGCCTACTGCTTGCATTGTTTGCTTAGTATTGGCAAATGTGTCCCCCAATGTGTGTTGCCTGTTGTAAATGTCCAAGGGATTTGCTTCACTTGATTTGTATAACAGGCGAAGCATGATGATGACTTGCTAATGAATTGGTTGTGATAGTTTACTCCTGATTTATCTGCAATTTTCTAGAAACTTTGACTTGAATATCTCAAAGATGACATCTAACAAAATGAGGCAAAGTACATATAGTATGGTCCAAAATATAAGTTTCTATAAGCATCTTTGCGTTTTTTTAATTCTTTCGTATGTCTTCAAGAATAATTGATGACACCTGTAATCTCTTTGCTTCACTCCCTTAAAATATCAGGGTGTTTATGTATTCGTATTTATGTCGTATGTTTCATTAAGTAAAACATAATATTCCTTGATCCTATGATTATTGATGCCCTTTAGGGTTGAATTTTATCTTGAACTTCTTATGTTGATTATGTTGTCCATTCTCCCAACTGTTTTTAATGACTTACAACTCTTTTGTGCTTCTTTTCGTTGTTATTGTCAGTGAAACTTTTGCATCTGTTGATTTTCGTTCTGTTGTATTTTCCTGCATGGCTGAGTGCAATGACTTTGTCTTTGCAGCTTTCAGTGAGGAACTGTTTCATCAGGGGATCAGTGGTACGATATGTTCAGCTACCAACTGAGGGGGTTGACGTTGATCTGCTTCATGATGCTACAAGAAGAGAAGCTCGCGGAGGATAAACACTAGTTGGAACATATGAATTTTCTTGTAAGCATCTAATGCTACTCTTTAAATCTGAAACGAGGTCTTCTTCACATTCCAAATGCCATACTGCTGTCCCCTCCACTCATTTAGGAAGCAGAATGTACACTTGTATCAGCAGATACAAATGCTATCAGTTGTGTATTGACAGTTTAATTGATTGGATAATGCTTATGTGCTAAACTTAAGAGCGAGTATTGCACGCATAAATTT
This sequence comes from Erythroxylum roigii, assembly GCA_027576455.1. Classification (NCBI taxonomy): domain Eukaryota; kingdom Viridiplantae; phylum Streptophyta; class Magnoliopsida; order Malpighiales; family Erythroxylaceae; genus Erythroxylum; species Erythroxylum roigii. The sequence goes on from JANZXV010000009.1 coordinate 15,167,734, forward strand.
CTTTATGTGGCTATGGTGCTGATTTTGAGTATGTCGTAGGTGGTAAAAATTGCAATATTTTATGTCAGTGCATTTGCCCGTTGATGCAAGCTCCTAAAACTCGTGCAAGGCAGCTTGGTTAGTACCACAACCTTACAGAACAACAAAACGAAAAAATATTTAATCCAATAACTTGAAATGCAAATAATTATGTTCTTGCAGATGTGAAGGGTTTATTCAAGTCATCTTCTAAATTGAGCCCCAATTTGCCAATCAGACCCACGTATAATGGTGCTGGAATAGCTTTTCTGTTCCATCTACCTCGCTTGAGATAATAAACCAATCCAGCATGTCCTTATGAGCTTCTTCAGCACTCTGCACAGCTGCACCATCCTCATCCTTGTACTTAACAGTTCGTCCATGCGCAACGCCAGGAAATATCTTCACAAAGTTACTAACTTACCTGTGGAGAGTTTCCATTAATTAGTACGAGCAAAGCACTAACCGACTAATCAAGTGTCCCAAGTGATCAAAAGTTTCTCATAGCCAGCGATTAGTGCAGGTTTTTCCTCATTCCAAGGTGAAGAACATTTGAAAAATAGGCTATGGCTTATCTCAGGCTTGCCATCTAGAACTTCCTCAAATTGATTGAGGAGTTCTGGTGGAGACGCCTTGTCGAGCTCAGCACCCACTACAGCAATTGGGACTTTTACATCTGCGGAGGCTAGGCCTCGCAAATTTCAGTATGCACATCCAAAAGGAAGTCGTTCAGAGTATCTTCCCGCGCAAAATTATGCATACTTCCATGTTACTAAGCCCTGGTGTTGCCTCATCGTATCTCAAGTAAAAAGCCTACACTTGTAATCGGAATCTATGCAATTCAATGATGTTCTTACCCTTAATATCATCCACAGTGACACGTGAGGGGTGTAACAACACTGCAGCTTTAATATATTGAGACTTTGCTAGTTCCACAGCCACCTTAGCTATAAGAAGTTAAGAAGGTCGTCAGCTAGTTTCTGACGCAAGCAATCAATTCCATAAGAAGTTAAAAAGTTGGAATCAGTAATTCAGTAGACATGTATATGTATCTTACTGCCCCAGCAAATCCCTGCAGCTCCAATTGCAGATGCACCTTTATTTCTGAGAGCAGCATTTACATTTTACAGGTTTAGCATCCTCATATCCTTTGTCCTGCAAACATTTCATAACGAATTTGAGTGCAGTCCATTTAGGATCGGCATCATATATACTGTATGGTGATTTATGAATCCATGCAGAACATAGGGAAGTCGTTTTGCTATTTGGATTTTACTGGCTCAACAAGATAAATAAACTTCAATGATAGTTTGAACAGCCAGACACGTACTGTTCCATGCAACTCTCTCCAAACTGATGTAGGCCTCTCTGTGTTGTCAGGGTTTTGGATAACCTAAAACAACCCATTTTGGAAATTGCAAACACAAATAAATTTATCATGTCTAAATGGCTAAAACATAAAAAGACATTTCACTTAAGCTACGTGATTGATCAACTAGAAGATCAAACACGAGCATAATATGAGCACAAGCTTCAATAATCAGTTTTAGGAAGGCTGCAAACCTCAACTTGGTGCTTCATAAACTGCAATACAGCATTCACAAAATGGAAAAGTTATTTAACAGTAATACTGGCAAATAAATTTTGCATAAAATTTAGAATCGTCTACAAATACAACACCAGTCGGCTTAATCCACATAGTTTTAAGAGCTCAGTATCAAATATCAGAAGCAGGAGCTCCAAGCAGATATTCAGCAGAAAATCGAAGAGCTTCCTCAGTGCCTAACGAAATAGCTTGATGTAATATTCGAAGAGATCAACTAAGTGAAGATGAAACCAAAATGTATGTATTTAGAATCATATCTGATAGTACATTAAGTTTCTCTAACTTAACAGCAAGGTGTCCTATAAACTTCCATTTTTATCATAATCCAGAAACTGAGCTAGATGTACAAGTTTGCAAACTTGAAGCCAGTATAACACTCGTGTATGGATTTTGACAAAGTACCCAGATCAACAAATGACTAACGAATTGCAGCTGGATGCCAAACGCACTACCAGTAATCAAAATTAAATGATGGTGACAAGGTTTCAGTACCAAAAATATCAGAAACGAGGAGAATGGAGAACTTAGATTTGGAAGGTCCAGTTACATAGGCCTTGAGGCCTCCAACTTCCTCCACAGACCCTTTGCTCCATAAAAGGTCCAGTTACATCACTTCGATTGTCGTAGTGACGTGGATGTTCACGCAGTTTTTACTTTCTCCGCGGAATCATTTTGCAAGTCCAAGAGAAGAATAAGGCCTGTTTTGTTATTATATTAGCTGATTTAATTAGCTAATTATATTAATTATTTGTTAAAAATGTTTGATAAAATTAGCTGTTTAGTATTAATTATTTATGTGTAAAATAACTTATAAAAATATGACTTAAAAAAAATTATAAAAATATAAAAATTATATGTTTTAGTATTTAGTTGAATATTTTTATAAAAATTTAAAATTTAAAATTTTAATTTTACAAAAATTAAATTTATAACATTAATAAAAATATAGAATACTCTCACAGAGACAGCCTCTGCTTGTTTCTCTGGAAAATCATGGATGGTCTTGCAACTCACAACTCCTACTCTGTAACCACAATGCTGTTCGTAATCAACTTATCCTGTACTTAAAATCCCATTTTCTTATACCTTAAAAAAAATTTAAAGGAAAGAGTTTTCTTTCACTTTCTTTCCTCCGGGACTCCATTTTCCTTCTCTCTTATGGATGTACTTCGCCGCCCATCTCTTGTTTTGTCTCATATGTTTCTCCCAAGCAATTCAGAAATCTTTTGTTTCAACTTTTTTTATAGTTCCTCTTCTTTTTTCTTTTGCTCGCCCTCCTCCATCAAACAGGCCTTCATCAACGAGAGAGAGGTCCAAAAAGTGGGCAAATTTGACATTTTGAGTTTGAGGTATTAAGCTGATTAACCTAATTGCCGCTACAGAGCAGCTTATTATTTTTGGCTAGTTAGGTCGGCTGATTCAACCTAACCATTAAATACCAAACACATTTATTAGATGTTTGATTTAGTGCTAATTTTAATCAATCAGCTCATTTTTAGCTGATCAGCGGTTATCCAAACATGCCCGACGCATACTAGAAATTTTCTAAAAAAACTTTTATGATACAATTTATGTTTATAAATACACCGATAGCTAGAAAAGAGTTCATTTTTTCTATTGCCAAATCCAGAATTTTGCGAGGATTCTTAATGTTAGATTTCAATTGCAAATCATAGCATTTGTCTTCCAACTAATGTACATTTCCCAGCGTGAGTCTAACCAGCCACTAGTTTTCTTTTTGATATACAAACTTGCTTTGGTTTCTGTTAGAACATGTTTTCTCATAGTTATATCTTTAAAAGGGGTTGCATTAAATCAATGGCTTGACACTGACTTTGAAGTATCGTAGAGTTCTGTAAATGATGGTTTTTGACATTTTGTCATAAGAATCCCATTTTCGTGTCTCTGCAGGAATGATGTACGACTACATCCAAAAAAGGATTTCCGTGTTATGGCTTAATGTAACTTTCAGCAAGTTCAAATATTGAACAGGATGAAATCGGAGACTTGTCTCTAGCTCACAATAATGCATTAGCAGAACCAATGTTAAACAATGATAACTTTCCAAAATATGTTCACGAGAGAATAGCAGTAAATGCATCAGCCCCAAAAGTTTCCAATTTGCGCACACAGCTTAAGTATATAAACTTGATTAGTCAGTAAAGGGCGGAACTCAAATCACATGGAAAGGAACTAAGGAGGGCAGCTCTAGACTTGTTACTGGCAGTCGCTAGAAAAGCAACTACCTTGACTTCATTTTACATACTCAGCGAACCAGTCCAACATGTTTTTGTGGGCTTCTTCAGCACTTTTTACAACTACTTCATCCTCATCCTTGTACCTAACAGTCCATCCATGTGGGACTCCAGGAAATATCTTGACATAGCTCTTAACCTGTTCAATATAAGAATCTAATAGGTTACTGACCAGGGCCCACACATGCAATGCTTTAGCATAAAGTACTGTATTGAAACTTGTCAAAGAAGATTCAAAATATCATATATCCATCATTTAGTAATGAAACATATTTTGTAGATCACTTCTCGATACCCTCCAGTTTGCAGTGGATTCTATTTTATAGCCAAATGGACTTCGAAATTCAGATAAAAATTCACCTCAGGTCTCGTGCATAGAACTTGCTCACATTCCTTCAGGAGTTCAGGGGGAGAAATGCTATCAAACTCGGCTCCCAATACAGCAATTGGTGCCTTAACCTCTGAAAATACCAATCAAAATTGAGTATTAAAAGACCATTTCTACTGGGAAATTGGTTGATCTCACACCCGCTAAAGAAAGTACTCAAAATATCAATCTGCCTCATAGCTTCTAATCTTCTTTAACCTTGTAGGCTAACTGGTGAAAATTGACAAACTTTGAACAGCATATAGTTAGGTTAAATCCATCTCACTAGCTTTCAAACTGCAGTATATTCATTAAATATTGCTCAACCAGGTTCCAACATTATTTTGAACATCACACCACAAGTTTGGAAAGTTTCCAGGGGACAGAGGACACAGTAATGCTCGCAAACAAGGAATAATACCACCAAAATCAGCTGGAGTGATTAAGGAAGGATGCAGAAGAACTCCAGCTTGAATGTAGTCCGATTTTGCAAGCTCCACAACCACCTTGGCTGGCAAGAAATCAACAAGAAGTCAAGAACTATATATGAGGAACACTTCAAATTTCCAAAACAAAGAAGAAATCTCACCACCCCAGCAAAACCCTGCAGCTCCAATTGCAGTAATCCCTTTGCTTCTCAGAGCAGTAATAATTGGTTTTGCATCATTAAATCCTTTTTCCTACAAAAAACAATGAATCTATTTAACAAAGAAACAACTTTAACCACTATTACACATGGAATATTAACTCATATTCTATCAGCACAGAGCCAGAAACAAACCGGTGAATGATCCTTTAGCCACACTTGTACTGGCTTCCCGGCATCTGCTACATAGGGATCTCCATAAAAGAAGTCAGGCACAACCACATAGAACCCAGCCGCTGCAGTTTTGTCAGCAAGTTTCCTTCACGATAACAAGAACATTTTACCCTAGTAAGTTGGACAATATAGATCTACCAAGTATCAAGCCTTAGCTGCGTAACTAACAAGGATACATACCTAAGTTTTGGCGCCTCATACCCTGTAAGGAAATGATGAATGTAATTAAGGAAACTGAAAATGAAAAACAAAAGAAAAAGAAACAGGCATATCCATTGCATTACATATTCGAATATCTTTTACTTCATCCAAATTTTGCAAACCCCATCGCACAGTTTCTAAACTACTGCTACGTAAACTATTAGCATAAGAGCAGAGTAGCTGGAACACCTTTCATCTGAACTTAGAGGTTTTATCGAAAGATGGCAATATCATTACAGTTAATCAACTAATTGCAAAGGCGAACTATGTCCTAGCATGAAGAATGACATGCAGACAACTTTCTTTCCTTTTCCATACTATCCAAGGCTAAACTCGTCAAAGGTTTTGATGAGGGACATGGAAAGGGCCAACCAGACAACTTTAGTACCTTTTTCATACTGTCTAAGGCCAAACTAATTTGACAAGGTTTAAAGAAAGATTAGACCAAGTTCAAGTGAGTGTATATGTAAATAGGGATACTAAATTTCAATCCAAAAATTTTTAAGCATTTGATTATGAATCATATCTTTATATATCTCACTTCAATTTTATGTTTCTTTTCGATGTCGAGTAATTCTATTTATGAATTTTTAACATAAAGAAAATCAACCAGAATCAAATCATGGACATAGCAAAATAATTTTCAATTTCATGAAAAATCTTTTTAATATAACAACTTAAAACAATGAGCAAGAAATTAAAGGGTATTATTCGAGTATTGTGCAAATTTTTCTTCTCTAATAAAACTATTACTCACAAGTTGTTCAATTGTCTAATCTTCTAATGGATTTACAGAATAAAAAAAGAGATCTTTTTATGGAGAAAGATTAAATTTTTTTCTCATTAATTGTTCTATACATGTGACCCATTAAGTTTAGATATAAATAAATTAAAAATCTTTAATTTATTTTTCATTCTTCAACTAAATAATTTATAATTATATATCAAAATTAATATTTAACAATATGTCATGACTATCCAAATATTAGAAATGTTAAAATAGATTAACTACACTTATTCATACATAATTAAAATATTTATATAATTTAATCATTTCGTCATGTAATATTCTAATAGAACATAGAATAAGAAATTAGTTTCTACTATATTTAAATCTAATCATGTTTTTTCTTGTTAATTAATAATTAATTTACAATTAATTTTGAAAACAATTTTTTCAAATCTTAATTTACTCTAAACAAAAAATTCTTAAATTATTACTAATTAAAACATTCTTTCTAATTACTTTAGGATGATAAATTATTTATGACTTATTCAACTATCTCCATACGGTTTATACTATATTCAAGTATTATCAACTGATCTACTTATATAAATAATAAGTATTACCAAAATATAATAATTCTTATATAAGATAATTTGGTAATCTCAAGCCTAAAGATTAATTATAGTACGTTCATAGTGAGACCATACACAAGTAATATTTTATTCAGAATTTTCATACTTGAAGCAGTTCAGTGAACTTATTCTCTAATAAATACATAGATGTTTGTTTAAATCTCTTCATACTTTAATTTATGAGATCAAATATTTTCTTCAAAAGAAAGAAACATAACATATACTAATTTTATCATTTTATCAATGTCTTGTCTTGATAAAACTATAATTTAAAATAATTTAAAAACAATATCTATACGCAATTTAAATCTCATAATTATCATCTTATCGTCATTTCAATTATACAGTAGTTATTCTAGTGATTTTATCTTTAGCATTAAAATATTAAATATAACTAATCAAAAACTACATAAAAATAAAAAATGCTTTTATTGAATCAATTAATAATGTCATACACTAATTGCAACCAATTAATTAGCTACAAACATAAATTTAACAATCTTCCACTTGAACTAAATTCAATCGCCTATATATCTAATATCATGTCCATCCATATATCAATTACGTATCTTTTGAAACAACTAAGTAAGAAATCTGCAGGGTTCTCTTTAGTGGCTACTCGATCTAATATAATGTCATTTTACTCCACCATCTTCCTGATAAGTGAAACTTCTTGGGTACATAATTGGACTATTTATGAAACTTTGGTTCTTTTGCATATTAATAACGTCATTATTGTCACGGTATAATGCTATTGACTCAAGAATATTAGGAATCATTCAAGTTTGGTGATGAATGTCTTCATATAAACAACTTTCTTTGTCATCTCAAATACTGAACTGTCCTTTTATTACATATATAAAAACCACTAACACCTAAAATTGCAAAATTAAAATGAAAAGATTGATCTCAATCATAAATATACCTGAGGATGAAACTTCCTTAAATTTCATATCTTTTGAGACTAATAAGATAAACTTTCTAGTTCCTCTTCTAGTGTCAATTGACTCCAAAATAAAAACAAAGCCTTGTTATTGTTTTTCTTCACACCACCAGTTGACTTTGTGACTTTAGTATGAGCCTTATACTTGTTATTCTTATTTTTATTAGTCCACAACAAGAATAGAATTGGGTTCCTTATTAAGGCACCATTTACAGTCTTGAGTATATTCAACAATTCAAGTAATGTAACATCTTTTAATTCATATGAAGATTCATGATAAACTGCAAAAAACTCGAATTAAAAGACTAAAGCACCAAATCACTAATTAACTCATTCATGAAAAAAACCTAATTTACCTAAATTTTTAATATAGTAAATCATCCTAAATACATGCATATCTCTATTAAAGCTCCTTCTATCATCTTGCATTGATAAAATGCACTAGAAATCCCATACCTGAAATCTTACTTTAGATGCCAAAGAACTACTTGAGATGCAGATTTATAGTTTGAGTGTTTATGTTCTCATGCTACTTTTGAAGCTCAGAAGGCATAGTAGATACCATCACACATGTAGTTCATTTATCGTCATCAATATCACATTGATATCTCTCTTATACTTCAGCGGTCACATTCACATCGAGCTCAAGTGGAATTACATCGTCAAGAATACAATTTTGCATCTCAAGGAGTTGTTTGATACAAAAAGTAAGGTAAAGAGGTATAAAACTTCACAACATTATATTAACTCAAGATGACATAATGATCTTCAATAGAGCTACATGTATCAAAAATGAGTGATTATATTAAAAAGTTAGACCAATTGAGTTAATCATAGACTACGACAAGTTTTGATTTAGTGTTTAACCTCTTCAAATTTTTTACAGCTTATTATGAATTATCACATGAACAAAAAGGATATACATTACCTGAACTGTTAAATAAGTTCAAGATCATAGAAATGTACCTTAATAAAAAACTCAATTATATTATTATTATGGATATTATAAGAGCAAGCATGAAGACTCTAAGAGGAATAAAAATATGAAAAGACTTCTGTTAAAGTAGCAAAGTCAATTAATGATGTAAAAAAAATGACAAGAAAGATACAGGTTTTTATCGTGGAGTCAATAGATACTCTAAGAGGAATTGTAAAGTTTGTCTTACTAGTCTAAAAGATAAGAAAATATACATGTCTTTATTATGGAGTCAATAGATACTGTAAGAGGAATTGTAAAGTTTATCTTACTAGTCTAAAAGATAAGAAGCATATGAAAATTTTCTACTCAAGTACGTTTATCATTAAGATCAAATTTTTACTTCTATTCTACGATTTTGGTTATTAGATGTTAGTTGTCTTTCTCACATATCTAATAACATGTAGGTGCTAATAGGGAGTAAATCATTGAGGAAAGATGAAGTTGACTTGTAAGTTAGCAATGAAATAAATTGTAGTTAATTGCTTTTCAGGCCTTATATTAATTACAAATAATTATTATTATGTTACAATTATAAAAATATTTTTTAGTAAAGTTAATATTTATCATGAATTTGGATTACTTACAAATGATTTATATGAATTATATCTTAAAAGGTCAACCATTAATATAAATAAAAGAGAAGATTTTCAAGTAACCAAAATTCATGTTATTAAAGCATTGAAAGTTAGGTCACATCAACAAAACTAGAATCACAAAATTATATAAAAAAAGATATTTAGATCTTTTCATTATAAATCATAAAACATGTGAAAATTGTTTGTTGGATAAAATGACCAAACTATCCTTTAATTAAAAAAAAGAACATATCAATGAGTTATTAACGCTTATACATTCAAGTATATGTAATCCCATGTATACTCACACTAAAGGTGCGTATTTGTATTTAGTTAAATTTACATATAATCGTTCAAAGTATGATTATACATAATGAAACAAAAGTCTAAATTATTTGAAAGTTCAAAAAATTTAGACTAGAGCTTAAGAAATAAACTGATAAAAGTATTAAGATACCTTGATGTGATTGAGGTAGTGAGTACTTAGACCACAAGTTTCAATAAATGATTAATTGATTATATTTATATACACATTTAGTATGTTTTGCTTGTTATTTTAAAGTTTTATAGTATCTTTGGTACTTATTTTGCTTCAAGTGTTTTTTAAGGTGATAATTACCTTTATAGACCAAAAGAAGAAGAATTCACGTAAAATCGTGGCATAAAATAAAAGAATTGAAGCAACTTTGGAGACACACGACCTTGTATAGGGACCGTGTAAGTCACTGTAAACATAAGCAGCTTCGCAAAGGTTGTTTATGCCCATACGAAGATACACGTCCATGTATGTGTATATCGGCCATGTATGTAGCCCTTATAAGCTTCTGTGACTATGTAAAATCACGATTTAGAGAAAATTTTGAGATAAGTGATCGTGTATCTTCTAGAAACCCTAAATTTAATTATAAAAGGATATTATTGAAATCGACAAAGAAGAAGCGGATTTTGGAGTCGAGTTAGTCATCAGAAAGGGAAAGAAGCAACAGTTTTGAATGTAGGTTGCAGAAAACACGAAAATTACGTCACAAGATTCGATAGAGAGCAACCTTAGATCCAAATTTTAAGAGACTTCATTAGAGATAAAAGGGAATATAGATTATGAATTTTTTATTTCTATCTGTTCTTCTAAAAATTTGATGTTGGGTTCGTTTTTTTTTTTTATGTTTAGGAACTAATTTGTTTGGTGCCTAGGTGTAATGAACCCTAGGTTAGGTTGATAATATAATATAGTCTTTTATTTAATGCAATTTTATCGATTAATTTATTGCAATTCAACTATGCATTTATATTCTTGAACTAATATGTAATGGGTATTATGTTCGATTTCATATGATTGAGATTGAGAAGTTGCATGCAAACCTAAAGAAAAGTCGACATAAATCTTCTGTATTAGAGTCAAATCTAATAGTAAAATTTACGAATCGGGTAATGCAATCTTAGGGTTTTAACTAGAAAGAGATTTTAGTTAATCAACCGTGGGTTAATTGTTAATAATCTTGTGAAGGATATTAACATAAGATAGGAATTTTTATGATATAATAATCAATAGTTTAATTGCATAATAAAGAGTTAATGTTAAAGGTATCTTAGGAGAATTCATCACCTAGGTATTACTTATTTGATATCACTTAAACGTAGTGCTTTCTTTATCCTAGTTTATTATTGTATTAACTTTTGTTTAGTTTATTTAGTTTAATTTTCAATTAAATCTACAACTTAATTCGACAGTTAGATAATAGAAAAAATGGTTAATACTAGCACTTATAGTTCTCGTGAAATCTACTCATACTTACCAATACTAGCTATTATTACACCATGCACTTGTGGTTAAAACTTATAAATACATACACAATAAAGTAAATTAAGATTTTGGCGCCATTATCAAGAATTATAATATTCGGAAAGCTAAATTTCATTATTTCTTGTTTTTAATGTATTAATTTATTTTATTGATTGTTTAGTTTTCTTGTTTTCACAAATCTTGAGGATAGTTATGATCTGAGGTAATCAATCAAACTTGGTAGATGAAGATGCAGAGATTGAAAAAACAACTCACAAAAATCTCCGCATAACACAACTTACAGAGTTTGAGCTATATCAGTATATAAAGGACTTGAAAGGTCAGATTGATACCAAAAAATTAGGAATTATGGCAGACCCATTAAAAAGATATTTGATTAAGCCAGACCAGACTTGATGGGAGCAGAGTCCAACATTGTGAGACTGACGGTTAACGTCAACAATTTTGAAATTAAGCTAAGTATCATTTAGATGGTGCAATAGTTTGTTCAATTTGATGGGCTACGAGATGAGGATCCTAATGCACATATCTCGAACTTCTTGAAGATTTGTGATACTTTCTGTAACGCCCCAAAAATCTCAGTTTCATGAATAGTACTTTTTGGGCTATAAATAGTGCAGCTCGAGATAAATAGTGACACCCAGGACACAAATTGCACTTTATTTGACATCGAATAGTATTATTCTAGGAAGAATTATGACAGACCCACCAAAAAGATATTTGATTAAGCCAGACCAGACTTGATGGGAGCAGAGTCCAACATTGTGAGACTGACGGTTAACATCAACAATTTTGAAATTAAGCTAAGTATGATTCAGATGGTGCAACAATTTGTTCAATTTGATGGGCTACGAGATGAGGATCCTAATGCACATATCTCGAACTTCTTGAAGATTAGTGATACTTTCTGTAACATCCCAAAAATCTCAATTTCATGAATAGGACTTTTTGGGCTATAAATAGTGCAGCTCGAGATAAATAGTGACACCCGGGACCCAAACTGCACTTTATTGACATCGGATAGTTTCGAGATAAATAGTGACACCCGGGACCCAAACTGCACTTTATTGACATCGGATAGTATTATTCTAGGACAGCCAAAGCATCAAATTTGAGGCCAAAACGCCTTCATTTTGGAATCAATTGCTACTTCCAATTGAAGTTCCTTAATCATTAGTTATGCATTTATATATTTTCTATGATTGCCCCAAGTAAATTCCAACAGAATTAAATCATCGAGCCGGATAAGCGGGATTTTAAAATACAGAACCGAGTTCTCGGAATATATATATATATATACCAGAATCGAGTCCAAAAATAACATTGTTAAAACTTATGAATTCTTTGCTTCTCAATAATTAATACCTATTAAAAAATCAACCCCACATTAATACCTTAATTAATATCATTTATTTTCCATTAATATTTTAGTTGGAAATAAGAGAAATGAATGCTAGATTATCTATAGTCAGGGATGGAGCCATTGTAGCTGAGTTAAGGCTCAAGCCAAACTTGTTGCAGCAAGTCAACGAAACATGGAAGCAAGATGAAAAGCTAGTTATCATTTTTAAACAAATTCAAGATAATGAATATGCAATCAAAGAGGATGGCTACTTGTATTACAAAGATAGAATCTATGTCCCTAATGATGATGAGCTGAAAAAGAACATCACGAAGGAAGCCCATAGTAATTCATATGTTGTGCACCCAGGAAGTACTAAAATGTACCAAGACTTAAAGACACATTATTGGTGGCCAAGTATGAAGAGAGGCATTGCAGATTATGTTACCAACTGTCTTACATGCCAACAAGTAAAGGCAGAACACCAAGTTCCATCGGGTTTACTTCAATCAATATTAATATTTGAATGGAAATAGAATCGAATCGTGCTAGATTTTGTGTTGGTTTGCCTTAAAGTAGGAAGAAGTATAATGTCATATGGGTAACTGTAAATAGATTGACCAAGTCAGCTCACTTCTTGCCTGTCAGAATTGACTACCAACTCCCAAGGTATGCAAAATTGTATATCAGTGAGATAATGCGGTGGAGTACTATCTTCCATCATATTAGATCGAGATCCAAAATTCACTTCAAGATTTTGGAAGAAATTACATGAGACCTTGGGTACTGAGTTGAATTTTAGTGCAACTTTTCATTCTAAAACGGATCGACAATCAGAAAGACTGATTCAAGTGCTAGAAGATATGTTTAGGAGTTGTGTTATCAATTTTAAAGGAAATTGGGATGAACACCTTCCATTGATTGAATTTGCATACAATAATAGTTATCAAGCAAGCATAAAGATGACACCGTATGAGGCTCTTTATGGTAGAAAGTTCAGAACATCCTTATACTGGACAGACTCAGTGAAAGCAAGATTGTGGGTCCAGAATTGATAAGAGAAACCGAGGACAAGGTGAAGATTATAGAGGAAAGGTTGAAAGCTGCTTTTGATTGTCAAAGATCATATGTAGACTTAAAAAGAAAGGACATTCAATATGCAGTTGGTGACAAAGTTTTCTTGAAAGCGTCACCAAGGAAGAAAGTGTTTCGATTTGATAAGAAGGATAAGTTAAGCCCTAGATTCATTGGTCTATATGATATCATTGAACATGTGGGGCCAGTAGCCTATGGATTAGCATTGCTACAAAAGATTCATGATGACTTCCATGTATCTATGTTAGAAGATATTAAAATACAACTAGACCTAACTTATGAAGAGAAGCAGTGAAAATTCTAGCAAGAGATACAAAACGACTAAGGAAAAAGACGATTCCACTAGTAAAAGTACTATGGATGAACCACAAGGTCGAGCACGCTACTTGAGAACCGGAAGAAACTACGAGAAAGTCTTATCCACGCCTATTTGTCACATGTAAATTTTGAGGATGAAATTTTATTTTAGAGGGGGAGCAATGTAACAACCCAAAAATCTCAATTTCATGAATAGTACTTTTTGAGTGCATCCTAAGAGAAATAGTAACACTCGAGACCCAAACTCTATTATATTTGTCATTGGATAGTATTATTCAAGGACAGCCTGAGGATCAAATTTGAGGCCAAAACGAGTTCATGTTGAAGATTTGACCAAGAGTTGATTAGTGGTTAAAGTTTGACTCGAGAAAAGGGTGAAAGTCAAACCTTAAAAATATTAATGGAAAATAAATGATATTAATTATGACATTTATGTGGGGTTATTTTTTTAATGAGTATTAATTATTGAGAAGAAGAGAAAAATTCAAAAGTTTTAACAATGTTGTTTTTGGAATCGTCGACTAAATAGCACACGAATAATTTTTTACTATGATTTTTAAAAAAAGAATTAAATGAAGATATTTTAGTGAGATTAAATGCAACTAATGGACTAAAATTGAAAATTAATTTTAGATCCTAAAAAAATCTATTAGTTTCAAGGGACCAAATTGTATTTTTGGCCACCTATACATTTTCTTCTTCCCCAAAATTGCCGAGAACAACCCTCCCTCTTCTTGCTCCACTTTCTTTCATTTTTCTACCATTTTCAAGCCAAATTTCTCTATCTTTAACCCCTAAATGAACAATTAAACACTAAATCATTAACCTAGGGTCTCCAAAATCATCATATCAACAAGAATTTTAGGAAAAAAGATGAAGAAAATGTAGATAGGTTTTCTTGATGAATAGGACCTGAATTTATCAAGGTAAATTAATGAAGTTTTGGTTGTTTTTAGTATATGATCTTAGTGTAGTTGCATGCATTAATGAATAAAATGCATGAAATTAAATTTTTGTGCAATATTATGAAGATAAACAAGAGGAATTTAAGGAGAGAGAGAAAGAGAAAGAGAAAGAATAAGGAATTGATGGTGAAATTGAAGTTTATTAAAGCGAATTAGACATCAATTTGGTATGTGTTTATGCAATTTTATTTTTCTTAAATATTGTATATTATATAATTTAGGGTTCTTGTGAAAAAATTGAGGTATATGAAATTGACGTTAAAAATGTTTAATTGGATGCTAAATGAAGTAGGATATATGATTAATTTGAATTTTGGACTTATAATTTGTATATTTCTCAGTTGGCATACATTATGTTTGCATTTGAAAATTTGATATACATGTTATTTTGACTAATTGGTGAGATGAATATGTCTTTCATGTTATGTGAACTAAATTAAAACTAATAATGAAAAGAAAAAAATGACATTAAGGAGTGACATTTACTTTGGCTGAATATGGATTAGCTTGAATTGGCTAATGAGACTATATCATTAAATTTCAATGAAATTTTAATTAGATTTACCCTTAGTAAAATAGATAGGAATTAGAAGAATGTGATAAGGTAAGGTTGGCATGCCAATTAGGGATTTGCTAGGCCATTATCTCAAGGAAGATTTAAAGAGAAAGAAGCCCAATAGAAAAAACGAAGAAACTTATACAAATAAAATAAACAAAACTTACGGAAGCAACATGATAGTAGTCAAAATTTTCTCTCAACTTTGTGCTACGTAACTAGTGAACAAATAAAAATTAAAAAATTAAAACCCTTGTTCATTTTTGTTGTTTTAGTGCAATGGATATGTTTCTTATAAATACTCTAAATTCTCTCCATAATCTTCGTATTTGAAAATAGCTTAAACTGTCTTCATGTGCTCATGTTAAAGCTATTGAGTGTTACGAAAGGTTCGAAAATTTAGGAAGAGAGAAGGGTAACAAAGAAAAATAGAAAATTAGACAAAAAAGAGCTAACAACAACTTAATGAGTAACTGAAATAGACATAAGTCAATCAATTTCATAAAGAAATAACAAATCATTTTCTCAATGGAAGATTAAAAGGGGATTTTAAGTGTTAGGGAAGTTGGAAAAACAAATGGACTTTCAGTGTGCAAATATTGACTTAAAGTTTGTCAAATACTTCTTTTGAATATACATAAATAATTAAAAATTTTTAAAATAATTAAAATTTTACAATATGTAAAAATAAATAAATTTTAACGAGTACGGTTAGTGTCTATATGATGAAAGTTGCACAATTGGCAGAACACGTGACACAAGTTAGCAATTAGATATCAAAGTACAAATCGAGTTATTTTGGAAACGATAGGGTGAAAAATGGAAATGTAGATAATGGTGAGAGCTATCTTAAACCTTTGTGAAATGGTATAGACAATTCGCACCTTTTGCTTATCTTTGTGTACTCAGTTAATTATATTTAATGCTTAATACTAAACTTACAATTCTTAAAATAATTACTATACAGTTAAGTAAAGATGAAATTATACTTATGAAATTCAAATATTATATAGGTATTATTTCAAAATTATTCCTAGTTGTAATTTTATCAAGACAAATATTGACGGAACGATAAAAACTAACACATGCTATACATATTTTTTAAAGTAATTGATTTCATAAATTAAAGTACTTAGATACTTAAACAAACATATAAGTGTTTCTTAAAGGATAAGTTCACTAAACTATTCCAATTATAAGGATCGCAAATAGAACATTGCTTGAGTTTCTATGAATATCGTAATTAAGATGATTGTATAATTGGTTCTTACACTTGAAATTATCAAAGTATCTTATATGAGAATTTAAATTATTTTCATGTCACTAATAATCTATTCTATTAAGAATAGTTCATTAAGTAGTATTTGAATAAACTATACATTGTATGGAGATAATTAAATAAGGCAATAAATGATTAGTCACCTAACATTTTTAAATCTCAATTCACTTTGACTAAAAAACATTCGTAAATTATTTTTAATCAAGAATATTCTCTCTAATTAATTTAGGTGACTAATCATTTATTGCCTTAAATGAAAATCAATTGTAAATCAATTATTAATTAACAAAAAAGAACATTATTAAATTTTAAAAAATAAACAATAATTTCATAATTAATATCCAATAGAACTACATAATGAAAGAGTTAAATTATACGTCATAATCATGCATAAATAGGATAAGTAAAATCGTTTTGATATTCTTAATATTTGAGTAATCACAATATGTTGTTAGATATGAATCTTGATCTATAATTATAAATTATTCAATTAAACAATTAAAATAAATTTAATTTTATAATTATAATTACGATTATTACCAATATATTAAAAATTTAATAAGTCTCATATATAAAGCAAATAAAAAAAAGTTAACTCAAATTAAGTTAAGTTTAATTGCAAAATTTAAGAAACCTAAATATCATATATGAAATATTTGATTTTATTGATATTAATTTAGAATTAAATTTAATTAAACTTTTTTAAAAATTTTGATAAAAGAGAAAAAAGCTAACACTTCAGTAGTTCAGTTAATATCTCTCAAGAAATTCGAATTCTATTTAATGGAAAACTGAATTACTTACAATTGAGACCTTAATGAAAAAAATTTTACAAGATTTCGAATCAACTTTGCTTATAATCCTTTAATGTTTATTACTGTTTAAAATTATTTTACTAAAAATATTTTAAATTTATATAAGTATTCTATTGGACCATTAATTTAATCTCGTTAATTTTCCTAAAACTCAAAACATTACAATGTTGAATGTACAGAAAATATATATTAAAAAAAACACCGTCCAGACCAATGAAGTAGAAAACTCGGTGGATTTACAAACGACCAACAGGTGTAAGGATAAGGGAGATAAGGACGATAAACAAACAAATTGTCCAAACAAAATCCAGTAACAAACAAAAATAATAAGGAATCGGAAAGCAGTCTGACTTACCATAAACATCAGAAATGAGAATAACTGAGAGGTTGGAATCAGTTGAGCCACTAACATACGCCTTAAGACCTCCGATTTCTACGACCGATCCTGCTCCGGAGCTCGAACTCAGTGTCGGTGGGTTCTCACAGCACTGAGGCCCCGACATTTTCAATTAACAAAATCTAGCGATACAGAAAGAGAAGAAGAGACAGATGTTGAGAATCGCACGAAATCCGCAGGATAAGATAACTGTGACTGAAATACTTGCAGGTGCTTTTATTTATACCCAAGGCCTAACCTACCACGTTCAAAAGAAACTTCTTTTCCAATATGACCCACCAGGCCACCACCAACAATTATTGGAAACAGGAATGATTTATGTCAATACAGTAACAATTATTGTATGAATTAATTTGATAGTTAAAAATATTTTTTTTATTGTGGCACTTATTTGAGCCCAACAACTCTCCCGCCCTCCCCCCTCCAAACGATGGGCTCTGGCTGCCTCTACTAGCTCTAGCTGTGCCCAAGTTTTGCTCGGTAATTTTATTTTTACATCAATATTATACTTTTATAAGATCAAAGGTTATTTTAGTCTTTTAGCTTCATTTATAATTGATTTTAACTTGTAAATGATTTAATTTCTTAAAATTAAAAGAAGCCTAACTTTAATTTTAATTTAAAATTTAAATAAATTTATCTTAACTGGCACAAAGATTAAGCTTCTTTTATAAGTTACAACTTGAATTAAAAATTTTAGTC
>JANZXV010000009.1:15190215-15201102 GCA_027576455.1 Erythroxylum roigii
ATAAACCCTACAAGGCAAAATGACTAAGTTTCATGTTACAGGATCCGGAGTTGGGCTCCGGTAACGGGGTCCAACAGGTCGGTCATCTTGTCGTTCGGCATTGCTACCATCTCCTGCCCTGAACTGTGCCCTACATCTGTCGTCTCTATTTCTGTTCTGCCTCCGAGGCCTTCGCTAGTTATAGGACCGATCGGTTAGAGGGCTATACTGTGTGGACCGTCGGTTCAGGCGGGAATTCTTAACCAAAGTGACTCGATCGACCACAATTTGTCCTAGGGCTTTTGCAGGATGACGATCGGCCATCGCACCCAGCTGCTGAGCGGGGGTCTGCTGGTGTTCCCGTTGAGACTGCAGAATTTGACAAATCACTAAATCAGCCGCTTCCTCTATCTGCCTTCGAGTGAGAGAGGTTAGGTGCGGAGCAGGAGGATTAGCATATAGGGGATCGTCTTGATCTTGGTTTTGAGGCCATTGTTGTTCCTTCGGGTGTGAGGACTGTGTGCGAGAGTCGGGATGTGCTGGTGGGGGAACGACAGGTAACTGGAAAACCATCCGCTGTAGTGCAAGCGCCCTGACGGCGACTACATCAGGATTGGCTTCTGCCGCCTGACTGATCTGTGTGGTTCTGGACGTGGTGCCCTGACGCCGGACCCCACGGTGGGCGCCAAATGGTTCAGTATGATCTTGCTGAGGTTGAACGTCGTTGTTTTGATCCATGATAGGTGCGACTCTGGCTATGAAATACCTGCAAAACAAATAACGGCGGGCCGAGAGTTGATTCCCGGGAGGCCCCTCCGACGCTCAAGTCAATATTTCTGTGAAAGTTTTTGGTTGTAACAAGTAGGAGAACTAGGGTTGATATGTTATACCTGAATCAGGGAGGAATAGTACCCTGAGGTTACTGCTAGGTTTAGGTCTTTACGTGAGTCGTTATGTTTGCATGAGAGATTATCTCTTGTGATCAGGCCGTCGACATCTGAGCCCGGGGTTGGGCCTTGTAAGGCCTGCCCAGCTGACCCAACCAAATATGTACTTATTATAAGTAATGAAAATATAACTATATTTACGTTAACAACCAATCTAAAACGTGTTCTTATTTAAAAGAAAAAAAGAATCAAAAAATAAAAAATAAAAGCTGAAAGCGCGAAACAACTCTTTTTAGTCTATAAACAAACTCGATTTCACAAGAAAATTAAATTTAGAATTCATTTGAGATAAATTTAAAGTGAGCATAATTACTATCTCAAACTTTTATATTAAAATCGATAACACACTTTTTTTATAACGAATAAACTATATCTTATTGTTTTTAATTGTATTATTGAATAATAGTATTTCACAAACAAAGTATTTAGATAAAACGCTTGATAATTATTTAAAATTAAATAATAATCCCTATTTTTCCCCCAAAAAAAAACGAGCTTACACCAAAGGGGCAAAAAATTTACAGTAATAGAAGATATTTCATGCATATTAAATTTTAGGAGCCGTTCCATTCCATTGCTTACAAATTCCGAGATTTACAGATTTTTATTTATTTGCATAAAACAAGAGAACATATTAAAAAGAGCTTTGCTTCAAATCAGAACCAAACAGAGAAAAGCCAAGCCAGCCTCTTCTGTTTCTCCGCCATCAAGAAACTTACATGTTCTCTGCTATAAAATGGTGGTAGTTACAGTTACAGAGCTCGCCAAGATACTCATCGATGGTGCTACCCGCAATACAGCACTCAAGTCAACTGAGTACGTGGAACTCGGTCCTCGAAGTCACAGTTTACGCTCAGAACAACAGCAGCGATCCAATGCAATGGAAGGCTCAAGTTGCCGCCATTCTCAGCTCCTCCGGTGTCGCCTTGCCGTCAACGGAGTTGGCGCATCTCTTAGTCTCTCATATTTGCTTCGACAACCATGTGCCGATCACCTGGAAGTTTCTCGAGAAGGCCTTGACCTTTAATCTTGTCCCCTCCGTTCTCGTCATCGCTCTTCTCTCTGTTCGGTAGGAAAAGTAACCTTTCTCATGCATCATGACAGTCGGCATTGCTTGTGGTACTTGATGTTGATTTTTATTGGTTTGCTCCAGGGTCGTTCCTCTCCGCAGGCTTCATTGTACTGCTTACAGGATATATTTGGAGCTCCTTGAGAGGCATGGCTTTTCGTTTGCATCTCTAGTTAGTGGGCCGAATTATGAGAAGTACGTGTCAGCTTTGTTCTTGATTTTTCTTTCCGAATTAAGAGTCTTTAATGTTTGGTTCTTTGTCTTGTGTTTGCCAATGTGTTTTTGATTCAATATGGGACTGATGATAGAGTTGCGTTAGAATAAAACACACAGGCGTTAAATGTGACACTAGGATGTAATGCATTGGCCCATCTACTGGCCTCACTTGAAGAAAGAAGCCTGAGAAGAGCTATTCCTCAATGTTGAAGTCTTAAAAATATTGGAACTTTAAGTTTCATGTGTCGTCAGAATTTTTGGCGCATCGACACAAAATTGGGAAATAAGGTTCTATTGAATGCTAATACTGTTTAGGATTGACAGATTCGGGAATTTCTTTTATATTGCTGCTGAGTTGCCTGATGGAGATTGTTTTCTAGGAATAATGGACGGAGACCTCCTAGGTTATAAGCAAAATATTACGCAGAGTCACAGTGAACATACTATTCAATATCTTCATGGGGTACAGAAGGATAACAAACGATTAAAGGAACTTTTGTTTATTAACTTCAGTAATAATGAATAATAATGAGAATGGAAGGGTTTCTTTTTTTTTTTTTTCCCTACAAGAAGCCTTATCAAATTGATGGTAGTAGAAGAAATGTGAAATGCCCTTTTATTACTATTATTTGGCAGTAGAAGTCTTTTTTCAATATATATTTATTTCATATGTTCATGTTTAGTACTGGTTATTTATTTTTATTGGAGCCATAAGAATTTCTTTTAGTTTAGGCTTTTCGGATGCTCTTATTCGGATAGGTTTCCTGCCAATGACAAACAACTTCTTTGACAATAAGATTTCCTGTTCTTATTTATTGTTGCCATTTGAAAGCTTCCATTAACTGATTTAGGCTTTTCGGATGCTCTTATTCAGATAGGTTTCCTGCCAATGACAAACAACTTCTTTGACAATAAGATTTCCTGTTCTTATTTATTCTTCTATTACTTCTATGGACGTGTATATGCCATTTGAAAATTTCCATTAACTGTTTAGGCTTTTCGGATGCTCTTATTCGGATAGGTTTCCTGCCGATGACAAACAACTTCTTTGAAAATAAGATTTCCTGTTCTTATTTATTGTTCTATTACTTCTATGGACGTGCATGTGCCATTTGAAAGCTTCCATTAACTGATAATAACGCTATTTCATCTTTTTTTTCCTCTTATTTTTCCTTCTCCTATTTTCATGCTAGCCAAATTGACATCATGTTCCACGATTAATTTCAGGATCATGAAAGCAGTAGATGGCGTTCTTCTTTCTCATATACATGGCCTTCAAATGTGTGAACCCGGGATACTTCTAGCTGAATTTGTCTTTTCAATTGTGTGTCAGTTACTTGATGCATCACTGGATGATGAAGGTTTGCTGGAACTTACCTCAGAAAAGATCACTGTATGGCTAATTAGACCGCAAGACATGGAAATAGGTTGCAAGGACAGCTTTATTGAGAAGAGATATGTGTGCCATGAGGGGCTGGATGTATTGAACACCAAAATGGCTCTGGAGCTTCTAGGAAAGTTTCTGCAACATAAAGTTACATCTAGAATTCTTTGCTTAGCACGTCAGAACATGTGAGTATTTAACATCATGTTTTGCTTTGGATAGAGTAGTTACTGAAATAGAGACAGAAGAGAAGAACTTGCCAATTGTCATAGTACATTCAACCTTACAATTACCGAATTTAAAAGACCGTTTGTTTGACTCAGTTCTTGGGAGGCCCTTTCTAGGAATTGAATTTCTTTTCTATTCCTTTCTGAAGAAATTTTGGTTAATGTAGACATCTTTGATCCTTCTTAGGACTTCACATTGGGAAGGTCTCATTCAGCGATTCCAACTACTTACAACACATTCTGTCACTTTAAAAAATTCTACGCGCATGCTCACAGAGGCACTTTTGCAGTTTACAACTGGTCCAGAATGCAAAAGAGTACTAAATAAGAAGTTTCATGCAGTCATCTCATCTGGAGCTCTGTTATCTTCACCTGGTCAATGCTATGGAGTTTCTCAATCTGAGCTTTGGCTTCCTATTGATCTATATATAGAAGATGCTATGGATAGATCAGATGCAGCAGTAAATACTATTGAAAATCTTGCTGGTAGCAACCAATTCATCTCCCTTGGTCTTTAAAATGTTCTATTACCTGAAAAGGATGGGGGTTGTTCTAATGATGTCTAAATAATACTCAAAATTTCAGGTTTATGAAGTCTTTGCGGGCAATCAATTGTACCGCATGGCATGATACACTTCTGAGCATGTGGATTGCAGCTTTACGGGTTGTCCAAAGGGTACGAAGTTGTACAAACTTGATACTGATATAAGTATACTTCTAAAATTGTTTCACATGGATTCTGCACTTGTGCCTTGCAAATTGATTTCTTTCGCTAAGGAATCCAATCAACCGTGCTTACCTAATTCTAAAGCTAATATATTTAAAAGGATCGATGTGATGTTTAAAACAGTAGAGAGCAAAAGGACGCTTGTTATAAAAAAAGGCTTCTTGTAAAGAAGGTATTTTGAATAAATGGTTAAATGGCCGCCTACTGTGACCAATCGGTTATAGGACTTAGTTCTTTGTGCCTTACTGGACCTTCTGTGTTCTTTCTTACTTTCCCTTAATCAGCTTTAACTATCCCAATTGACCTCTAGTCCGATAACTTGCTTATTACTGGTCTTTCAGGAAAAGGATGTTGTTGATTGTCCTTTAAGTAACATTGAATCATTCTTGTGCATGCTATTGTCAATCACAACAATCGCAATTGGTAACATTATCGATGAAGAAAGCGCACTGGTAGACAAAACTAAATGCAACTCTGCCGGTCAAACTAATGAGAAACATGACCAAGAAAATTGTCGAAAGGGCTTAATAACTGCTTTGCAGTTATTGGGCGATTTTGAGGACTTGTTGACGCCACCTCAAGCTGTGCGTTTGTTAGCCAATCAAGCTGCTGCTAAAGCAACGGTGTTCTTATCCGGCCTACCAGTTCATGATAGCTATTATCAAAACAGCAGCTTGAAGGATATTCCAGTTCACTACAGTAAGTGACTAGATGTTCCTATGTTTCCCATGTTTCATCTTTTCTCAGAGAAGGTCTGAGTTAATAAAGGGCATACGATAATCCTGATTAGGCTCCAACTTTCCTTGCACATTTTTTTGTCACTAAAACTTATGTGAAGCTTGATGTTTACTCTTTAGCTACTAAAGCATAGTCTATCAAGAATGTGAAGAGCTTAATAAGAGACTTAACAAATAAATTAACTCCCAGCCAACTTGTTGATTTTGCTAAGTGTCCTTGCTTCATTTTAATTGGACTGGAGGTAAGCACTCTCTCTCTCTCTCTCCAGGACTATATCGTATTCATTTCAATTATTGCTCACTTTTTTTGACAATTCAGAGGCCCAAAAAGGAAGAATAAAACAAGAAGTTAGAAATTAAAAATTTCCCTTGCTCAGCTTGAATAATCTCCAAATTTACTTATTGGTCGCTGTAACTATTTTGCTTTTTATGATATTTTGCAGCTGGTAACTTGAGGCATATGATTGTTGAGGCATGTATTGCAAGAAATTTGTTAGACACGTCAGCATATTTGTGGCCAGGCTATGTGAATGCATGCATCAATCAAGTGTCTCACGTTGCTTCCAGTCAAATATCTGGCTGGTCATCATTCATGAACGGATCACCTCTAACACCTCTTCTGATCAAGACTTTGGTTACAACTCCCGCTTCCAGGTTTGGTGCTGCTTTTTGTTTATTTGCCGCCAAATCATTTTTACTTCTGTTTGCTTTTACTTCCTACCACAAAAATTTAGTGCTATTATTGGCCCGCCAGGAGACAAAAGAATACTGGAACTATATATAGTCCCATCCCACTTACCCCAAAGGAAGGCTAAATAAAATTTGTAAAGGAAAACGACATGTAGGAATGCATGGTTGGTTAAAAACCTCAAGTTGATTGCAAATAGTCTTCTTCTTACTGGGTTTGAAGATGGTAGGAGCTCTCAAATTTCCTCATGCCCACCACTTTGGATGGATTGTTATGTTTATCTAGAATTAGTGGAGATTGGCATGATATTTATCACCTTCTGTGGAGATCATGCTCAACTTTGAGCTAGCAGCTAAAATATTCTGGTTATTGATCTAGAAATAAAATCTTATATTTGCATAATAGGAGGATGTGACTACATATTTGAATTATTTTTCTCTTTTTAAGGTAAATTTTCAACACTCTAACGAGTCAAGGTATATGTTTCTTGAGAAAATTCTTGGGCATCAAAATCTATTATTTGTTACTTCCCACCCTATGGAAGAATGCCTTTAAGTAGAGCCACATCAGAACATGGTTTGCATTTTGTCTTTATTATATCTTTGGAATAACATATGGGTTATCAAAACTGTAGGCATATCCATTTAAGATGAATATATAACGTTTTAAAATTAAGCATGTCCTCCCGATCTTAGTTCCACCATTCTTTTTCGTGAAGCTAGGCATGTCAGTTGCTTGCTTTTTTTAAATTTTATCTAGTTGTATGCTACTGAGATTAAGCTCCTTGAATTGGTGGAAGTTTGACAGAGATCAAGAAAGTATATGAACTTGCTGTCAGTGGTTCTACCGATGAGAAGATGCATGCTGCTAACATTCTGTGTGGGGCATCTCTCATTTGTGGTTGGAATATACAGGTAAACTTTTGGAAGTTGCTTTGCTTGACTACAAAGTATCCTCTGTTTATTCTCATTTAACTTGTATTTTGTGTTCCAAATTATGCTAGATTAATTCTTTTTATTCCTTATTGCAGGAATACACAATCCTTTTCATTTTAAAATTGCTGGAATCTTCAATACCTGCTGATAACTTTGGGAGTGCAGGGGAGTTGATTGATTATGCTCCTCTTTTGAATGTTCTTCTTGCTAAAATTTCATCTCCAGAATGCTTGCAGATTATAACATTACACGGTTTGGTAGGTAGGACTTAAAAATGCACACCTTCAAATAACTAGCAGACATTTATGCCCGGAATTGCAACTAAACATGCTTTCAGGAATAGGGGGAAAAATTCTGGGGAGCAAGTTACTTAGGAGGTATTTTATAAGAATTTGTTGTGTTGTCTATATTCCCATCTGGATGAGAAGTAAGACCAAAGGTCCCTTCGTTCAACTTGGTCCGTTAATGAAAATGTCTAGGATGCCCGTGTTGCTGCATTCAAAAGGAAAACTAATGGAAATGTCAACATAAATGGAAAAGTTGATTGGAGTTAGTAAGAATAAACAAGGTTGTTTAAGTTATTTGTGAACTAACATTTGGAATTTATTTTCAGGCCCCAGTACTTGCAGGTGCGTTGATGCCCATCTGTGAGATCTTTGGGTCAAGTGTTCCCCATGTCTTAGGGGCACTTCCTTCAGAAGATGTCTCTTGCCATGAAGTTTTCTCCAAAGCATTTATCCTTTTGCTCAGACTATGGAAATTTGATCGTTTGCCTTTGGAACATTTGATGGGAGAAGTGCCAGCCAAAGGCCCCCATAGAAGTCCTGAATACCTATTATTAGTACGAAACTCCCAGTTGGCATCTCATAGAACTTCACCAAGCCATCGACTGAGATGGAAAAGACTCTCAAAAGTTGTACATCTATCTGAAGATCCTCTATACTTGGATTCTTTTCCAAAATTGAAATCATGGTACCTGCACCATCGGGACTGTGTTACTGCCTGCTTTTTTGATCAAGCAAATGGGTCCACAGTTCATCAGGTTGTCGATGCACTTCTCCACATGATGTTCAGAAGCATAAATGGTGGTGTTCAGTCTTCCGCTTCTACAACTTCTGGAGCTATTGAAGATGTTTATATGAAATTGAAAATACCTATATGGGATATCCTGGAAGCAACCCCAATAGCGCTCCATGCTGCTCTCATGGCCTGTGCCCATGGGAGACTTTCTCCTCGTGAGCTAGCTACAGGTTTGTGCAATTACTGGAGAAATTGCTTAGTCTTTTTGAGTTTTTGAGCAATGAGATAAACCAACTTGTATGGACTACGACAACAATGAAAATCTATAAGGTGATCGGATGAACAGAGGATAAGGGGTTTTATCTGATGGCAACAATCTAACTTCATTTTAAACGATTAGTTATTAATGCATAAATTTATCCACTTGTGTCTGCAATTGTTCCAGGACTTAAATATCTTGCTGATTTTCTGCCTGCATGTTTGGCCACTGTCGTATGCTACTTCTCAGCTGAAATTACACGTGGCATATGGAGGCCAGCTTTGATGAATGGCATAGATTGGCCAAGCCCTGCAAATTTACCTGCTGTTGAGCAACAAATAAAGAAAATACTAGCTACAGCAGGGGTTGATGTTCCAGACCTAACTGTAGGTAACTTCTCTTCTTATTATCTCATTCCCTCTTGGTTTCTTGAATATTATACTAGCAGGCATTATACCTTGGTGTCTGTCTTCTCTTTTAGGCGGGGACTCTCCAGCTACACTTCCTCTGCCATTAGCTGTTTTAGTGAGCCTCACAATAACGTACAAGATCGACAAAGAGTCTGAAAAGCCGCTTGCTCTTTTTAGAACAGCCTTTACAGCTATTGCTGCTAGTTGCCCATGGCCGTGCATGCCCATCGTAGCCTCCTTATGGGCCCTGAAAGTAAAGCGTTGGAGTGGCTTAATAGTATTCTATGCTTGCCAGACTGTGTTCCACCATAACTGGGATGCTGTGGCCCAGCTACTCCAAAGCTGCTTCGCAGCTACTCTTGGGCTCTCCCCAAATATTTCCAGTTACGGTGGCATAGGCGCTCTCTTAGGCCATGGATATGGTTCACCGTTCATTGATATTGCACCTGGAATTCTGTTCTTACGATTTTATCGATCTATCAAAGATGTTATGTCCATATCACAAGAAATTCTCTCTATCCTCATGCACTCTGTTAAAGATTTAGCAACTAGCGGGGTACCTAGAGAGGCAGTGAGCAACTTGAAGAAAACCAATCACGTGCAAGTTTCTCTGGCTTCAACAGTGTCACAGGTCAAACTTGCAGCTTCTCTTGGAGCCTCTATGGTTTGGATATGCGGTGGGACGACTCTGATTCAATCTCTAATCAAAGTAATTATACCATGTTGGTTGATATCGGCCCGGGCATCGGGCCATGAAGATTTGGAATACGGAGGGATCTGTTCTACGGTATCGGTCTTAAAGGGCTACGCACTTGCATACTTAGTGTTGCTTTCTGGAACATTAGCTTGGGGTGTGGATTCTGCCTCGCCGTCGTCAAAGGATCGGCCTGAGGTTCTTGGAATTCATCTAGAGTTTCTGGCGAGTACTTTGGATGGGAAAGCGTCACTTGGTGGTGATTGGGGCATTGCACGGGCATATGTCTGCGAGCTAGTAAGTTTGATGGTTGCTTGCACACCAGCATGGATTGTGGAGCTTGATGCAGATGTGCTGAAGAGGCTGAGCAAGTTGTTGGTTCTATGGAACGAGGAAGAGCTGGCTCTGGCCATGTCGGGACGCGGTGGAGTCGCTTGCATGGGTGCTGCCACTGAACTAATTATCCAAACTGAGATCAAGGCCAACTGATTTTGCTGACTAAGATGGAACTGAAAATGAACAAATAAAATCGGGTATATGTTGACGATTTCATGAATCCTGAAAATGGTGGGGGGAGAAAGGTCAAAATACATGGGCGTGTGTGCGAGGGCTCCATACGTGTGACCATATCCTGTTGACTATTAGTCTGAAATCAATCCAATCCGCCCATTTGCAAGGAACCACCGTCCTCGAAGCCTCGGATTATGGAGGCTGTTGACTAATAGTTTGTGTGCACGTAATCTTAAGTGAAGTCACACTTTCCTTCTTGTTCTGAGACATTCCAAGTACCATTAGAAACTTACACATTCCGTTGCAAGTTACCATCCTCCGTTCCTTACTGTTAATTCAAGATTATACACATATTGAAAAAGGATACTAATGATAATTTGATTAGTTTTATTACTTTGTTGTTTAATTATTTCAAACTTTCTTGATCTAATCACATAGTAGCTTTTACAAGTAAGATTCAACAGAACATAATAAATGTAATGATAAACTTGACCAGGAAGTTAATCGGAAACCGATTCTTGGAAAGCACTAGAAAATAACCTCTTAGAGTGGCCTGGAATTAAAAATTTATTTATAGAGCTCATATTAGTTAGTCAGTATTAATCAATTATTTGGAGAAAAAACTATAAGATGAAAAAAGAGTTTGGAGGAGGTCGAGATCCTTTATCTAATATTACAGTGTTTTATTTTATTTTATAAATTTCAGCCGTTTATTTATATAAATCTCGGATTTATAAGTATTTTAAGAGTCGGACTGAACCGGTCGATCGGACTAGAGAATCGGTGAATCGAAGCATGAAACGGTCCGGTTTAGCCTGTATTTTTTCTGAATGATTAATCTGTTCATTTTGCGGCCGGACCGGTAAAAACCGTTGAACCGGTGAAAGAAAGAATCGGTCGATCTATTTAAAATGCCTTGATTTTGATGATTTCAACTTGAATGAATATTATGATTAGTGATCTTTTTTTAATATTTTTGATGAAATATGACTAGCGAGCTTTATTATCTTATTTTGTGTTGTGTTAGGCGAACTTTTTAAAAAAATTGTGTATTTTGAAGTTTAAAGCTTTAAGTTTACAATTAG
>JANZXV010000009.1:15201202-15220165 GCA_027576455.1 Erythroxylum roigii
ATAAATAATTAAATAGTATATTTAAAAATTATCTTTTATATATAATATATAAAATAAAAATTTATATATTTATTAATCACCGGTTCAATTACGGCTAAATTTCGGTTGAACTATTAACCCTTAAATCAGTTGCTTCTCCGATTTAATTATCGGTCTAATTTTTAAAACATTGTTTATTTATACAAAATTCCTATAAAATTAAACATAAGATCTCTACTTCGGAGGAGGCTGGCACGCGTCATAAAAAGTTAAAATCCCTACATACCCGCCCTCTAGAAATTCTTGACCAGTCTACTTTTAGACTTTGAGAGTCCTGACTCAAATTCCCACAGTTCAAAAACACTTCGTCTCCGTTGTCCGTTCTCCTTTACATATTCTGCTGCCCCAACCGCTCTTCTATGCAACTTTCTACACGCACCGCTCTTCATCTCCCGTAGCATCAAACAGCTAGAGATGTCGGTTTCCGCTCAGCCGACTCTTTGGGACTCGGTGCTGGAGCTGACCAAGTCGGCGCAGGAGAAGACCGCCGACCCGCTCCTTTGGGCCGCCCACGTGAGCTCCGTTCTGAACTCAGCCGGGGTGGAGCTTCCGTCCACGGAGCTGGCGCACTTCTTGGTGTCTCACACCTGCTTCGATAATCACTCGCCTGTCATGTGGAAGCTTCTCGAGAAAGCCTTAACGGTCAAGATCGCCCCTCCCTTACTTGTTCTCGCTCTCCTCTCCACTCGGTGAGTGTAAGCGACGAATTTATTTTCCTTTTTTTATATATATTTTTGGGGTATTTTGTTATCGTTGATTGTGTTATTTTCATGGCAGCGTTATTCCTCATCGCCAGCTCTACCCATCGGCCTATCGGCTTTATATGGAACTTCTCAGGAGACATGGTTTTTCATTTGCATCTCAAATCAATGGACCAAATCGTGAGAAGTAAGTTTTGGTCCATGCCCAAGGTTCCCACTTTAATATTTTTTTCTGTCACCCAGAAAAATATAATTTTAACCTTACTGTTTTACTGCTTTTAAACTTTTAGTATTTTTATTTCTGCCATTTACTTAGAATTGATGGCTTTTCTTTGTGTTTCGTATTCACAGGATTATGAAATCAATAGACGAAGTTCTGCATCTTTCTCAAATGTTTGGTCTTGAACCTTGCGATCCTGGGGTTATTCTAGTTGAATTTGTGTTTTCTATTGTGTATCAGTTACTTGATGTATCATTGGACGATGAAGGTTTGCTTGAGCTTACCTTAGATAAGAAGTCTATATGGATAACTAGACCACAAGATATGGAAGTAGATGGCCATGAAGGGTTTCTTGAGAAGAGAAATGAGCAAAATGTGGGCCTGCGCAGATTGAATACTGTCATGGCTGTCGAGCTTATTGGAGAGTTTCTCCAAAATAAAGTAACTCTAGGGATTCTTTACTTAGCACGTGAAAACATGTAAGGACTTGTCCTTATAGTTCACAATATACATATTAGTCAGTTTTGGCTTTGAATCGAATGTAGCAACTTAAACAAATATCTATTTTCTCAAGTGGCTTATCATGCTAAACCTAAAAAAATTAACTTGAGGCAGCTTATAATTTATTGAACTCTGAAATGTTCCTGACTAAGGTGATGCATTTTTAGTTAATGAGTACTGTTAATGATTACATCTCTTTGTCCCTAGACCTTCACATTGGGGAGTCTTCATTCAACGGCTGCAGCTACTGTCATCACATTCACCCAGTTTGAAGAATTCTAAGCAGATTACCTCAGGTGCACTCTTGCAGTTGACATGTGAGAAAGGACTTCCATTTAGTAACTGCAAAAGCATATCTAAACAGGGGTCTCATGCTGGCATTGCATTGGGATCTCTGTTATCTTCTGCCGATCAATGCCATGGTGCTTCCCATTCTGCAATTTGGCTCCCTATTGATCTACTGCTAGAAGATGCCATGGAAGAATCACATTTGACCGCAACCAGTGGTGTAGAAAATCTTAAAGGTGGAATTCATTCTCATTCTAATACGTCAGTTATCTTTCTACCAGAATGTGTTAAGATTTTAGATTATCAAAATCATATTTCCCAATAATTTGATTTTGCAGGTATGTTAAAAGCCCTTCAGGCAGTTAATGGTACCACATGGCATGATACTTTTCTAGGCCTATTGATCGCAGCTCTACGGCTTGTTCAAAGGGTAGGTGTTCATGACACTTGACCAAGGGGTTAGCTCATCTTTACATTTATTATTGCTATTGAGATCAGCATCTCAGAAATGCACAAAGTACTTAAACTTTCCCAAGTGTCCTCCATATTGTCTATGTTTGCATGCATAAATAAATTATATGTATATTGTTTGAAAATTTTCCATTCCTATTACATGCAACTGCCTTGAAATTATAAAGAGTATTTCATGTTGGTCTAAGAAGATATATCTCTATGTGTACAACAAAGGGAAACCCATTTTTGCTCCTTTTTGTGTTGGAATATTGACTTTTAGTAGAAGAAAGAAGAGACTACCTTGGCTTACAGCTACCCTTGACTATTGGAAACAATTTCACATTAATAACCTTTGAATTCTATCCTACATGGACTTCAAGTTATTCCATAACCTTATACTGTTGTGGGTATATGAAAATATGCCATCAACTGTAAGAAGGCATTTTTCTTGAAATTTAGAATGGTACTTGTATGTTATTTAGTCTAAGTATTTCCCATTTGTAATTTTCTAGGAAAGAGATCCGAGTGAGGGTCCAGTACCTCGTATCGACACGAGTCTGTCCATGCTGTTGTCTATTTCGACGGTTGCAATCGCCGATATTATCGAAGAAGAGGAGGGCCAAATGATCGAACAAACTGAACATAGCCCCACAAACCAACCAAAGGAGAAGCATTGTCAAGGAAAATGTCGGCAGGGTCTAGTTACTGCCTTACAGCTATTGGGTGACTATGAGGCCTTGTTGACCCCACCTCAGTCTGTTAGTTCACTTGCCAATCAAGCTGCTGCTAAAGCAATCATGTTTATCTCCAGCAGAACCATGAACAGTAGCTATTATGAAAACATGAGCATGAATGACATGTCAATTAACTGTTGTAAGTACTTCAAGTTATGTTTGGCGTAAGTTTTTAATTTGTTTATGTTTTCTTAAGGGATGTTTCAAAGATAAAACTTAAACTTGTTTTGAATATTTTTTCTTTGGTAAAAATTATTTGTCTGGGAGAGGTAATCAGGAAAACAAATCTTAGAGAAGATTTTCCCTATACGTTAATTACTCCCTTCGAAGGATTTGACATTTCCACTTTTGGGTTCTCCAAATTTCCTTTCCCTTGTCTATGGTATACCAGTCTTTATCGTTTATGAAATTCCTTTTGCTTTCTTCTTTGGTGTTTTGCAGCTGGAAACATGAGGCATCTGATTGTTGAGTCTTGTATTGCGAGAAATTTGTTAGACACATCAGCATATCTGTGGCCAGGATATGTGAATCCACATGCCAATCAAGCTCCTCGTGGTGTTACTAGCCAGACACCTGGTTGGTCGTTATTGATGAAGGGGTCACCTCTAACTCCCCCATTGACTAATACTTTGGTTGAAACTCCAGCTTCAAGGTACACTTTTTTTTTTTTTTTTTATATGTGGAATGCTCTCTATGTAGTTGACTGATAGGGTAGAGTCTGAATAAAACAGTAAAGAAATGTAGAAGATGATGTAAGGAACCGAATATACTATGTTGATTTCACCAGCAGGAATTTGAGATCCTGCCTTTTCTCCTGAACCAATACACTTGTTACAATTTTCCCTGCTCCTTTTTGTTCTATAGTACGCTATATAAGGAAAAGCTGTAACAAACTTTCGGCCAGCTCATCAGTTTACAAACAAACCGTGGCATGGCATAACAACCTGTCAGATTTACTCTTTATTTACTAATAACACTCAGACTCCTCCCTTCCTATACTTCACCCTTCAATTCATGTTGGATCCGGCCCTATGAAATCCTTTGGACTTCTTCCTCCTATAAACAAAGCGAATGGCTGGTCTTGTGGGTCTATCATTGACTATATTGTGTTAATTGAAATAACTTTCATGCTTATAGTTTTTCACTTGTTAAGGCATGGTTCTGTCAATGAACAAGGTTTTCAACTAGCGGTTTGATTTCTTGTTGTTTCTGTTTATTGGGCTT
Organism: Erythroxylum roigii; assembly: GCA_027576455.1. Lineage (NCBI taxonomy): Eukaryota > Viridiplantae > Streptophyta > Magnoliopsida > Malpighiales > Erythroxylaceae > Erythroxylum > Erythroxylum roigii. Next base: position 15,205,363 of record JANZXV010000009.1, read on the forward strand.
CGAATCCATAAAAATCTACGTGATTCTTCATTTTGGGAGGTTCGAGATCTATACCTGAATTTCAATTGACAAGATCAACATCGACTCTCTTGTGGTCATTCCTTTTTTCAGCATCTGAGGCTGTTAGTACTTATTTGTAGAATCAAATAATGTGGTTCGATATTGAAGATCAGAACTGGTCAATTTTATCTTGCTTGTTAACAAGTACCCTAATGAATCAAGATTCCTGCAACATAGAATTTTATTTTTCAAGTATAGTATGGCAGTCACTTCTATTTGCTATAGGTTGATGTGTATTAAAGGAGAACAGACGTAGGAAATGCTTTGTTACTTTCTGGTTCTTTATGTCAAGGAATGCTATATAGCCTGCTTATGATCTGGACTCTGGCCATATAAACTGTGGTCTCATCCAGCTGATAATCCAAACTTTTAGAGTTGAATTCTGTTGTATAAAGTTATGCATTGCCTGGTCTTCAGTCACACTGTTCTTTTTCCTGAAGCCAGGTATTTCAGATGCTCTTTTTTGTAAATTTATCCAGTGGTATGCAACTGAATTAAGCTCATGGATTTGATGGAAGCTTATCTGAGATCGAGAAATTATATGAGGTTGCTGTAAGTGGTTCTGATGATGAGAAGATATCTGCAGCTACCATTCTTTGCGGGGCATCTCTTGTTCGTGGGTGGAATGTACAGGTAAGGTCAATATGCTTTAAAACCTTTTTCTCCCTCTTCCCCTTAGATTCCATCCTCCTTGAATAAGAATTTTTAAGATTTTTCAACTGAATGTTGATCTTGATTCAGTCTCTTAACTCTTGTTTGCAGGAGCACATAATTCTTTTTATCATAAACCTGCTGTCTCCTCCAGTTCCAACAGATTATTCTGGGAGTGAGAGTCACTTGATTAATTATGCTCCACTCCTGAATGTTCTTCTTGTTGGACTTTCATCAGTGGATTGTGTACAGATTGTATCCTTGCATGGTTTGGTGGGTTGAACTCTATCACCTCATGTTCTGTGTGACATGCATGCTTGTGCACTGTATGTTGTGTTATTTTTGACTAAAGAAGAAAATTGAAAGGAACTCTGTGACAAATTGAAAGAGATGGGCTTTAGAGGGCAAGCTTTAGCCACTTAACAAATGCACCCCCATGGTGCCTGCTTTCTTGACATAAGAAAACTGGAAAACTAGCAAAAGAATTTATAAATGCAATTGAAGGAATGGAGTCCTGTAAAAATGATTGATATCTGTCACTTATATTTTCCATGAACTAATATATGTCATCTTTTACCAGGTTCCAGTACTTGCAGGTGTATTGATGCCTATATGTGAGGTCTTTGGTTCAAGTGCTCCGAAGGTCTCCGGGAATTTGCCAACAGGAGAAGTGTCTTGCCATGCTGTGTTCTCCAATGCTTTTGTTCTTCTGCTTAGGCTATGGAGATTTGATCATCCACCTAGTGAACATGTGATGGGTGATGTACCTCATGTGAGGCTTCATTTTAGTCCTGAATACCTTTTATTAGTGCGGAACTCGCAAATAGCATCTTTTGGATCTTCAGCAGGGGATCGACTCAAACTTAAGAGATTTTCTAAATTTCTATGTATGTCTTTAGAACCGATATTTTTAGATTCTTTTCCAAAATTGAAAGGCTGGTACCGGCAGCATCTACAGTGCATTTCCTCTACCTTTTCTGGTCTTTTACATGGGACTGCAGTTCACCAGATTGTTGATGCACTTCTCAATACGATGTTCAGAAGGATAAATAGAGGTGTTCCGTCAAATTCTGGAAGCAGTGCCTCATCTGGGACTGCATCTGAGGATGCATATGTTAGATTGAAGGTACCTGCTTGGGATATCCTAGAAGCAACTCCTTTTGCACTTGATGCTGCTTTGACAGCCTGTGCCCATGGAAGACTTTCTCCCCGTGAACTAGCTACAGGTTCGTATAGTAGTTGAAGCAAGTATCTCTACAAAAAGCTTGGACACACTCTAGAGCGTTGTATAGGAATTTTGAGATAAAAATGAATGGCTGATGAGAGGATTAGAGGATCAGACTGAGAAAGAAGTACATAGATTTATTTAAAAAAGCAAAGTGGCTTTACAAGTAGGAATAATGAGTGTTAACCATTACATGTGCCTGCTCTATTTTGTAGGGCTCAAAGATCTAGCTGATTTTCTACCAGCATCTTTGGGGACCATTGTAAGCTACTTCTCTGCTGAGGTTACCCGTGGCATATGGAAACCAGCTTCTATGAATGGAACTGATTGGCCAAGCCCCGCTGCAAATTTGTCTACTGTTGAGCAGCAGATCAAGAAAATTCTAGCTGCCACAGGTGTGGATGTTCCTAGCCTTACTGTAGGTAATTCCTCATCTTTGTAGTTAACTGTTCTCTGTGAAGGCCTTTTCTTCCTTCCTTTCTTTCTTTCTTTTCACTTCCCCTCCCTCTTTTCTCTTTAGAGAAAGGAGGAAAGAATGTTTTCATTTCTTTAGAGCTTTTCATATTTACTATTAATTAAGATATAAAGAAGAGAAGGGACAGATAAAGAACAGAATAGAAGATTCTCATGCAAACTCATTCAAATTTATTTTATTAATCTTATGATGAAATTTAATATTGTTGGGGAATTTTGTATGTTATATTAAAATAGTCTCCTTGCATTGAGTGGGAAGAATTGCCATTTGTCATTCCAAGGAACTTTGACTTGTGGTGAAATCATATGGGTACTACCTCCTCTTGCAGGTGGAAACTCTCCAGCTACACTTCCTTTGCCACTAGCTGCCCTCGTAAGCCTCACAATCACTTACAAACTTGATAAAGTGTCTGGGCGGTTCCTCACTCTGGTTGGACCAGCCTTGAACTCTCTTGCTGCTAGTTGCCCCTGGCCATGTATGCCCATCCTGACCTCCCTTTGGTCCCAAAAGGTTAAGCGTTGGAGTGACTATCTTGTGTTTTCCGCTTCGCAGACAATCTTTCATCACAATAGTGATGCTGTAGTCCAGTTACTGAAAAGCTGCTTCACTTCTACCCTTGGTTGTTCACCTCACATTTCCAGCATTGGAGGTGTGGGTGATCTTCTAGGCCATGGGTTTGGCTCCCACTTGTTTGGTGGAATAACTGCTGTTGCCCCCGGAATTCTTTACTTGAGGGTTTATCGATCTATGAGAAGTGTGATGTTCATATCAGAAGAAATTCTCGCTCTTCTAATGCACTCTGTTGGACATATTGCAAGTAGTGGGTTATCCAGAGGTACAAATGAAAAATTGAGAAAAACCAAGTATGGAATGAAGCATGGCCAGGTTTCATTTGCTGCAGCAATGGCACACGTCAAGCTTGCTGCTTCCCTTGGGGCTTCTTTAGTTTGGATAACTGGTGGATTGAGCTTGGTTCAGACTTTGATCAAAGAAACTTTACCTTCTTGGTTTATATCAGTACATGAGTCTGAAGAGGAAGGTGTGGAGCATGGAGGGGTGGTTGCCATGTTACGTGGTTATGCGCTTGCATACTTTGCAGTGCTCTGTGGAACGTTTGCTTGGGGCATAGATTCAACATCTACAGCATCTTACCGACGGCCTAAGGTCCTTGAAACCCATCTACAATTTCTGGCAAGTGCCTTGGACGGGAAAATATCTCTAGGTTGTGATTGGGCCACTGCAAGGGCATATATCTCTGCATTTGTTAGTTTACTGGTTGCTTGCACTCCACAATGGGTGTTAGAGGTTGATGTGGATGTATTAAAAAGGCTAAGCCAGGGACTGAGACAGTGGAACGAGGAAGAGCTGGCTTTATCCTTACTGGGACACGGTGGAGTTGGTGCAATGGGAGCTGCCGTCAGGTTAATTATTGAAACCGGGTTTTAGCATCTGTGAAACGCCTCTTAAGGTTTCAAATAGAGAAGCAATTAGTTTATTCTCTTTTCTATCCTCCTCCAGTTGGAGCAGCTTGGTCTGTACATCACCTTTGGCTAGAAGAAAAACCCAACATCTGTGTACATGTTAATTGAAATCATAAGGAGTTCTATGTTAGGAATCTAGGGAATGCTTTTAGCTGATTCCTAAGAGCATTTTGCGAGTACCCCTGAAAACTACTCTCCATTCACTTTCAATAATTTTCCTCGGATTTTTACATGCCTATTCATCCTTGTCAGCTATGATCTGTGTCGATAATCATAATCTCTTGCTTCCAGGTTGTTCAAGGTTCTGTAGGAGGATGTCCTTGTATCATAAAGTAGGAGGATAGAAAAAATTGCAGTAACACAAAATCAGGGAAAATATTGCCTAACCAGCCCTCTTTTATGCGTTCTCGCTGTTACCATGTGTTCGTGATCATGAACATATGTCATTGGATGCTCAGTTGCTTTCGAGGCCACGATATATATTTGATGTATCGATCGAATTTGATGTTTCAGAAGTTTGCAATTATTTCATTCACAAATCAGTTGGAAGATTAATCATTAGAACGAGACAATTGCAGGCCATAGTGTGATGTAGTCGAAGCTATTCATCCCTAAAAACCCGATGACAAATATCTGTTGTAGTAAATTGACAAGAAAGGCCATAGGCTCTTCACCAGATCCAAGTGAAAGAAATGAGTAAGATTTTCCAGGGAAGGAGCAGTTTGGAAAGTAACCCAAATGCAGGACGGATAGCCAAAATTTCCACTACTTCCCTGAGAACTTAAAAAAAGAGTTCAGCTGGATATGTTTTAAATTCCCAGTCCTAACATGGGATGTTTGTCTGCAGCGCTATGGCATGTGATAGGTGACATATGTACACTATGGGTTCCTCCTCCTCCTCTACGATGGGAGGTGTCTGGCTACAATTGAAACCGGTAATCAAATGCAATGTCCTTTGATGAACCAGGTATTACAATAAGCAGTAATCTCATTGAGGGGCGAGTTTTGCAGTTTCAGGATGTTAGATTTTATGATTTTTAAAGCTGAAATTCTGAACTTCCTCTTTGATGTGCTTTATAATATACATGGTACATTTGATGAAAAAGAGGTAATTGTACCTACAATGATGAAAGGTTCTGAGGCAAATCCTTCTTTTCCTCACTCACTTCAAAGTCCTAACCAGCAATCCACATTAAAGAACGACATGATTATTAAACTGATCTCCCTACTCTCATGATATTACTTCAGAAGTGCCTTCAGAAGAAATCTTTATGCTGTTGCCAGTCGTTGATTTTCTCTTTGTTGCCACAAGAGGGCTATTCACTTCTTCGTCTAGGATCTGAGGTGTTTCCGGTTCGTCCCTCTTAAAAACTGGATGTATGTAAGCATCCTGAAGGTAGGTTCTCAAGTTGAGTTTTGGCTCTGTAGCTCGCTCCAGCGTATCCCTCACCATGGCATCCTGTGATATCAAAATAAAGCGAAAGTTCCATTATCTACAGTTAGTGCCCTTGCTTTGATAAGTAACACCTTCCATGTGACAATCACATTATCAGAAACAAAGACAAAAGGTTCTTTAACCTGCAAAGGAAAAGTCAGAAATGCAGACTCGAAGCGGCCTTTGCAGAATTTGTGGAACCAAATTGTCAGGATTGGCTGAGCAATGAGACAGGGTGTCAATTCCGCGGCACCTTTCGTACTCAACAATCCCAACAAGAGAAGTTGAGCTATTACTAAACCGATCAACAATCGTCGATGCACATCTGGCCAGAATGCAGCTCCACTCTCATACTTTTGGTCATACACGTTTATAATCTTACAACAATAAGCAAAAATGCCATTAGCATTGCAGGTAACAGATGCTCGGATTACTTTCACCGAGTATAGAACGTCAAAAGTTAACTAATAAGCTAACAGTACCTGATGTCGAAACACCAAATAAGCGAAAGAAAAGAAGATAACGATAAAAGGAAGAAGTAAGGGTGTCACAGCTGCATAAACAAGTCCCAGCAAAAAGTATAACTGAATGCGAGGCTCAGAAGTTGCAAACTCCAGAGAACCAGGATCCATTGCTTGATCTCTGTCTTGCTCCGTTTTAACCAGAAAAGTGTTCTTCAAATGGAACATGACTAATGGTACCAGTCTGAGAATCTCTGCTGCAATTCCAGCCCACCCATCGACCATTATGTAAGTGATGAAGAAAGTGGCTTTCATGGGAATGGATACACCAATTGTTTTGGGAATTCTGATGAGTAATATAGCATCTTCTGTTAGATAGGTTTAAAAGAACAATGCATCTTGATCACACAATCCTACAGCCATCGCGATCAGAAGCCCGGATGAAGCTAATCCCACTACTTTCAGATTTATATGAAATTTTACATTAGGAGAAGTGTTTAACTTACTCAGTCGCAGACTGTTTCATAAAAGATTTAAGCTGCTCCAGTGCTGTTCCAGCAACGATACTGCCAAGAAACACATTAATAAGTATGAAGAAATGATATTTTGCCGCTGATCGCCTATCCAAAGATGAAAGGGATGTGAATCCTTCTATCTTGGACATGAACATGAGGATCGATGGAAGCAGAATAAGAAATATCTTCAGAGCAATGCCAGGAAGAATCCCTTGGATTAGAGACTTGATTGATTTTCTGCACAAAAAATCCACCTGGATCAAATGGTTTAACACTACAAACTTCTAAAAGGAATACCCTTTTAAACTGTGAATAGGAGTAATCAAAACAGCTTTTCCTTTCGGTGACATTCACAGGGCATAGACAAGAACTTAAAACACGTTCATATAGGTTACTAATTGCTGCTTCTTGGAGACTACTTGGTCGATCTTAGCTATTGATCTGCAAGAAGGCTTAGGTTTTACAAAATTGATTAAAATTTCCTGAGTTGAGGAGACATTATGATTCTCGAAACATGGCGTACCATTCAAGCGATAATTTGAACAGCTTAAAGCATGAAAAGGAAAGCTTAAAAGATAGTGAGAGGAGGGAAAGAGAAACTTACACTTTTATTAGTGGTTTCAAGAAAGGAAAAGCCTTTTGGATACCCTCAATGTTGGCTAGTGACTGAACAATTGCAATAGGAATCATGAAGAAGAACACCAGGAAAAATAAGGCAACTCCCATGAGTAGTCTTCTAATTGTCAGCTCAAAATATGGTATTGCAAGATTGTCCCAGTAGACATCACGGGGCTCAGGAGCCCTTTCAGTCAACCAAATTGTTGGATTACTAGTCTGCTCAGTTTGAGCACAGACAGCTGCTCCCCACCGGGATTTGAATGAAACGAATGCTGCTGGAATCACGGAATTAGGATCACGCAGAACCTTCTCTCTTTCTGCTTCTTCCTGCAAGCAGTTGACGTGAGTATACATTAGACAGAGCTCAAAGAAACCACCTTTATGGTCGTTGGCCTTCTTATTTTCAATGTGTCAAATACTTTCGAGAACACGATAATGAAAAACTATCGACAGATGGTTATGCATAAGGAGATAATCTTTCAGAGGCATCAGGCACCTGAGACTTCTCTACTTTCTTCTCCAAAATCAATTTCCCAATCCATTCGTACTGACCACCTATAGTTATTGGATCATTGCTATCTGTCATATTTTTCTTTTTTTTTTCCTCTTCATTTTTCATAACTTAACAGAACAGGTAAATCTAACTAAATCTGTGAAGAAAATCAGGACCACCAGATTGCAATCGGTACAAATAAAACGTCAAATAATATGCATGTTCGCTCAAAGAACAGTCAATGCAATACAAGCATTGTTAATCTTTCGAAACAGGTGCACAGCTTGGCAACTCATCTTCCCATTCTCAAGATACGGACTGTAACTGAAAGTAACACCAGCAACAGTATATGAAAACCCAAAGGAAATATTAAGGTTATCTATGCAAAGAAGCATCTTGACGAGGAGGAAATAACATATCAAGATGATGTTGGCTTCAAAAAAACTTACTTCTTCGCTCAACTTCTCAATCTCAGACAAATACCAGTCAATGGCATCCACTCTTGTTCCCCAGAGACCAAAAAAACCTGTCTACAGATTGATAGGTGTAGGTTGACGATACCAGAAAGAAAATATCCAGTTAAGAATCTAGATTGAAGGTCTTACTGAAATGAAAAAGCAGAGTTCATAGACACAAAAACAGGTAGTATAATAAGAACGATACCTTTGTCATTGGCTTGGTCGAAGGATTTCTCTGATATTTATTCTGGTAATAGGTCAACCAGTTCCTCAAGCTCTTTTTCTTTGCTACTAAGCTTGCAAGCTTATTTGCATTATGGACTACCTAAAATATCAATGTCAAAGAACATTAAATGTAAGACATATTTTCTTTGACAAAACATTATCGAACTTAAGCTACTTAGTTGCATAATCTTACCTGGTGAGTGAGATAGTGATTGGGATGGTTCACAAAAAAGAAATGTTGGACGTGTTCGCTAACAGATTCATCAGGATCTGGCGGAACATTCCTGACAAGAACCTAAGAAAAATGTTGAAAATTAATCCAATGCCAGCAACATTAGGTTCATATAAGAATTGTCTGAAGCTTCAAGTTCAGGCACTATGGATGTAATCTAGGTGGAAAATAAAGCGATTGTGTTTAAACATATTCCTATTTCGTATTGGAAATATCCAGCCTGCTTCAAATGGTAGATACAGAGAATACGAATTTATAGAAGCTACAAGAAATGAGATACTTAACAAGTCTCTGTTCTTCCCTCATATGCAATATTTAATCATAAATCTGTTCCTTCCAATTTCATCCCCTGGAACAGGTATGCTTGATCTACACATTAAACCTAACATAGCACGTTCCATTATCTGGAAATTCAAATGCGGATTGAAACCATCCAACACCTATGAGACTAAGAACATGAAAAAGGCTAGTTCTCTTGGACAAAACACAAAAGTCAATTATCGAAATAGGGATCCAAAACAATCTTTCAATCAAGAAAGTTTCTCATATTGCTGAACAGAATAGAAAATTTTCACAAAAAACAAAAAACTCTGAAGCAATAGTTGTACAATATAAGCATCGTGTGAAGATAATGTTTGAAGAAGGGTAGGGGTTGTATTAGATGATATTAACTCACTGTGTATTGATCAGGACGCCGGCTTTCTGATGCCAAAAATCGCAACCTCATGGTTGCTATTGTCTTGTACTCCTTGTAAACCACATAAAATGTCCAAAACGTGAATACAAATGACATCCCCACGTGTGCCCAAAACCTTGAAAAAGAAAAGTAACAGTTAGAATAACTCGAGCACAGTTGAATTCCTATGTGAAAGATTTAGAGTTACACAGAAACACTTAAAACATTAAACTCATAAAATCTAAGCAATGCAAGGACCAACTAAACCACAAGTAAATAGCTTTCTAATTCTGTCAGTCATCAGGATGTAATATGACTTGACAAAGAAGCAGGAGCTGCATCCAGGATTTATTTTTTCAATAGCCAATTCTACAGAATCAGTAATCACAATTCCATTTTTCATACCAAATTATGCCTTATTAGCACTCTTGGTTCTGATATTTTCACTGATCGAACAGAAACTTCAATCTGCATATTCTGATACTGTGCAACTTAAATTGGTCTTTTCTTTTTAATATACTGAATTCTCTTTCCAAACCTCCATGGTGAAAAAGGAAGTTCTCGTATCCAAACAGGGCTAATACCGTATCCGTTACAAAGGGAAACTTGAGCAAGTATAAGGAAACGGAAGATAAAAAATATAGTGGCTTTTGTGAAGTTTCTCACCTCGGGGATTCAGATGGGATGTTTGATATTGATAGTTTGTCAACATCACTGAACGTCAAATCCTTCATATGCTCCAATGTCCCACCAGTCCAGTTCACAGGCACCAAGACACCAAATGCAAGAATTGTTATCGGGACAAATATTTTCACGCTGCAAGTAAGGTATCACTTTATATCATCGACCTAAGATAAACAGCTTAATGAAGTGATCATCTGATGTTAAGGTGATAGCCTGAGTTCTATCCAAACTGCTGTTTACATGACCCATTGCAGAAATATATCAAGCAGAAAAAGTTTCAGGGATCAATCGAAAAATCTGCTAGAATGCTAAGGTCTCGTAACAAGTTTCAGAACAGAGTCCTATGTACAAGAATGCGTACCCCAATAAGTAAATCCTTATATAGACTACCGAATCAAGCCCAGCATGGTCTATAAGCTCAGGTTCTGGCATTTTGAGTGCTGCAGGCATCCAATTCCAAAACTTACAGTACGTTCTGTAATCCAAGTTAACAAATTTGCTGACCAAAGCTTTAGCACGTGTTGGGCTCGATCTTATTCCTTTAAGATACCATTTGGGAAAGTAAACTCTGTCATTAATAGGCTGAAGCCTTAACATAGCGAATGCTATGAGAAAAGCAAGCGCTGAGAGAAGGTTAATGGCCGCTGAATAACCAATATCTTGAAGGTTAGCCATTTTTCCCCCTGCAGATTTACGACAACCTGCAATCGACATGTAAATGTACAAGAATAAGAATTCGATACGTCCGAGGTAAACAACGTGAAAGTCATTGATGAAGATAACCATATTTACAGGAAATGACACGAAAAGTCGATTCTTTTTCTTTCCATTTGATTTTCCATCAGAATTCAAGATTAACTGGATCGAAACAATGAAATTTTACAGCAACTCGAGGTGTTCTATAACTTAAAAACCAATCAGAACGTAAAAGCATAAAGAAAAATGTGTCTGGAAAAAAACATTGCTTCCAAATTCCTTGGATCTTCGGTGCCTGGGAAATATCGAATAAAAAAAACCGTTCTCATGCCATGCCACGCGCCTTCTTCCTTCTCAGAAACAAGAAAAAGACTCTTGACGAACCCAGAGCACTCACATTATTCTCAACTCTCTCAGAAAACATTCACGAGACAATAAAACAGGGCATCACAACAGGAAGTTACCTCACAATGTGAAACTTCTCGGGCGAAATCGAACAGGAGTAAATGAAACGGAGGAGACCCAGAAAGAAAACAATGAAGTTAAACGATAAACTGAAAAAGATTCACTCTTCTTTGATCAGAAGTTGGTTTTCAAGAGAAACAAAAGAAAGATGAAAGAAACAGAGTACAGCAAACCAAACAGAGCCTTATGAAATATGGCGGCAACGGCGAGTGGAATGTCGTTGAAGTCACGCGGAATCATTAAACGACAACGAATTTTCGAAACTGTTGGTCATTGCAAGTTATACAATGATTAGGCTTTAGGAATGCCAAGTTTTTTCAGGTTAAACGGCACAAGACTTCTTGAGATGCCTTTCTGCTGCTTAGGTATTATTATCTTAATTTAGGAAATATGGTTTAATAAATGTTAGCTTTACAAGAAATTGGTTGTCACTTTAGCCGGTTTTGGTTGGAATTGCTATTCTTATTTTATGGGAAGAACAAGAAAATTGGCTCCACGTCCTTTGTTGTTAAGTAGCATCAATATTGGCCGGTTGCAAAAGTTTAGATTCTTTGTTTAATATTATAATATTTTATTTTATTATGTCCTATAAATTTCAACCATTTATTTATATGAATTATGCATAAATTCTACATAAATAAACACAAAATTTACATAAATAAATGAATGGTATTTTTAAAACAAAATAAAATACCGTAATATTGAACAAAAGATTCCGTCCAAATACAGTGGAGGCAGCCACCCGTTTATCGGTGAGAACTCGCGGCCTAGGCATTGTCGATAGAAGGTTACACCTTCTTGTGCATATCAAAGCAAAATGGACTCTGCTTAAAATAACTTGTAATCATGTCTTTGCTTAATACAATATAAACAAAGGCCTTGTAAAACACTCCCACTTCATAAGTTGTCTCACAAAATATAGACAGTGAGAAGGAAGAGGCAAACAAGCACATGATGTGGACAGAAACGAATTACTTGTAAATCTTCGATAGATTTAACGTGTTCATATGCACTAATCTTCAAAACTGCGCCGCCTAATTATATTCACAGCCCAATTGAGGTTATGGTACTAAAACACCAGATAAGATTCACCTTTCACACGTGGGGCATGCCAAAAATTCAGAATTACAACATATGACATATCAGCGTGTCAAAAATCCGTGGAGCTCGTGCTGTCACTTACCGCCGTATGACTATCTTAACTATCATCTTCACCGTCGGAACTAAAATTAAGCGCTACCGCTACCATCGTGACCTTCATCGGACGACAAAGGCGTGAGCCAACAGGATCCATGTAAGTGCCCATTTACACACACAAAATACTCCAACCCCCCATCACGTGACCCAAGCTGCCGGGCCGCACTCTTAGGAACGAGCCGAGCCCTTGTCATGCTCCACACGCGGGCCGCACAATAAGGACAAAACAGGCTCTCCTCCAACGTCACGTTCCGTCTAATTAGACACGCTCGGGTCCTTGATCTCATAAATCCCTTAAAAACTCCTCTATAAACCCCCACGTCGTCCTCGTGATTCGCCACGCTGTGCTCGCACGGGTCGCTCATGTACAACAAATCGCCCTGACACCTCTTTACCAAAAACCTCTGGCCTGAAGTCTTTGAGAATCGCGATGCTTCCACGAAATGGCCAGGCACCTTACTCGCCTTGAAGTTCCGAGTCGACTCGCAACCGCAGCAGAAGAACATCATTTTTGCGAGTGCCCGCCAGAAATCGTCTAATCGAGCGCTGACCTCGTTGTGCATCAATGCGGATAGCATTCTTGGGGCTCGAATCGAGCACAGCTCGCGCCAGAATAACCTTTTAGCGGTGGCACGAAGCTTGCGGCTGACGGAAGCGACAACGCAGAGTGTGTGGAGGTCCCATTTCAAGTATTCGAAAACCAGGAGAAGAACTCGCTCGTTAAGTATCCCAAACTCACCGGAGCTTGGTCTGCGATAGGGTGGGTAAGTTGCGAGTGTCTTGTGCGTGCTCATTGGGAACAATTGCAGAGAGTGGTTACGCGGCTGCTTATATGGTCGGCTCCAGAGCTCAGAGGAAGGACATGCGTCACATGGACAATGGCCAATTTAGTGTTGAAGATCCCATATTAAGTGGCCAGTACACATGTCATTATGGAGAGCACCTAGGACGCGTGTTAATATCTGACTGGAGGATACATTTGATGAAGAATTTGGATATGAAAGTGTAGTGGGGTGTGGGACGCCACGTGTCTTTTCTGTCAGACATTTGCTAAATATCTTCCTTTTGTACGCCAAAAATATCTCACACCATTACCACGTATCTTTTTTGGTTACTTTTCTTTATTTTTACGGTTCAAATTATTGTAGCCATATCATAGGCATGACAGTTTAATTTTGGCATAAGGTGACATTATCTAAAATCACATGATAACTCAAGGATTTAAACTTCGGATTTTTTTTAAAAACTCAACCATCCTTAACTAAAAGTCAAGGTTTGATCTTTGACTTTAGATATGGAACAACCTTAAATTCTTGGGTCAGTTGTTTCATTCTGTAAGGTGCCTACAAATCAACGAAGGGATTAATCACTGGATCCGCCGATTAATATCCTAATCTAAAACCTAAAAAAAAACTTCGAATTTTAAATACACGGAGAACTTGAGTAACTTGGTCGTACCATTTGCTTTATTCAATAATTTATAATAGAATATAATGTAAATAAATATAATTTTAAGAAATTATTGTTTAACAGGAATAAAAATGTTTATAATGTAATACACTAAAATATTGTTTAAAAGAAAAATTAATAAAATAATATAATAAAATGTCATTTATCAGTTTACATTTTATTCTAAATCTACCAAATTAAAGAAAACTTATTTTTATTGTTGAGATATATATCTCATTTCATTTTATTCGAATATAAATTTTTTCTTAAATATTAGAAAAATTATACATTTTATTTTATTCTATCCATTAATTACTAATTAATTAAAAATAGCCCAAAGAAAGAGATTTATTTTAGATTGGGACAAGTTTGGTCAGACGAAGCTAGGCTAGTAAACGGAGATGTTAGGATCTTCTATCCCCTATCCTGTCTCATTAAATTTCAGCCATTCATTTATATAAAAACCTAAACAAATCTACAACATACATCTGATTTGTTTTTGTATCATCATGGTGCGTATCGCACACGATGTCTTATCATCTGGACCGACAAAATCTACGACATCTGATTCATTGTCTACCGGACGCGTGTTGCGACCAAGTGTACGTGGCAGTCACTAACGATCGTGTCTTACTTTTGTTACGTACAACGTTGGATTAGTTTTATGCGACAGGTGGTGGATGATGAGAACTTTGAGAACAGTATATGCATTCGTGGAGCACTATGAATGATGTAGGAGTGGACCAACTCATGCTCATGGTGGCATGAGTTGATACAGAATTCTGAGCGGATGCTTTTGCTCATCTTGAGCCTTTTCCATTGGTTCTTTTATCATACGTGAGATATTATTTGCACTTAGTGATCATTTACTTTTTTTGTGTGTTAATACTGACCGACCCACAAAATTAGTTGAAACTTGATCACTAAGTGCAAATAGGCAGGCACTCGAGTGTATATAGCATCCGATGAGCGCTAAACGTTACCCAAGCTTTTGAGGCCTCTTTTAACCCCCGCCCCCTGTCACGAACCATTTGGTTCTAGTCCTTAATTGTTTCAATTCTTGTTTTTATTGTTTACTAAATTCTATTTTTTATAATCTAATTTACTATCAATAAAATATATACTATTTAATTATTTAATGTATTAAATATTAATAATTTAATTTAATATTATATTTAATTAACTAAAATTAATCAACGCTAATATGAATTATGAATAACTTAATTTTACTTAATAATTTTATTTAATTATGATTAAATTAAATATATTTAACTTAATAATTATTAATAAATATAAATAAATTTAAA
>JANZXV010000009.1:15335090-15349384 GCA_027576455.1 Erythroxylum roigii
TGAATGCATGTACAGTTATTTTTCATGTGCAAAATTCAACTGTTCACAATTAAGAATATGCATGAAAATGTTCAATCCATCCTAATCACTCTCCCCCATTTCCAAATTTCTATTCTACCCTTTCCATCGGGGGTGGGATGTTACACAGATGGCAAGCTGTTTATTGTGGTGATTAAGGCCCCTCACGTTCCAAAATGCAAAATCCATATCCAAAAAAACCAATTAAGTCACAACCTACTACTTCTATTTTTTCCTAGCTTTCCTAGTCCTTCTAACTAAAAATTCTCCCTCTACCTCGCCCACAGTCCCAAGACTAGCAGGTCTCAATTCAGAAGTAGGAGATGGAGGTATACCTGTCTGATTTTCTACTAGGGCTGTTGACTCCCCACTGTCGCCACTAAGGTCTACAGATGAATGGAGAGGTAGGTCACTCGTAGGATAATTCCTTGCTATACTAACCTCATTGTCCTCTGTGACCTGCATTGCCACAGTTGTGTCCTGCTGGAGAGGACCTTCCACTAATTGCTTGGAGCTCACCAGAATAAGAGTAGTTGCTGGAGAGGACCCAGGATCCTTGCTCTACTCCAGCTCTTGGTGAAGACCAGTAGAAAACTTGCGCCCAGTTGGCACCCAAACCTGTCTCTGCGGCGCCCACACCTGTCTTTGCTCTCTCGCAGGTGGTTGCCATTCATACTCAATAGTGACTTCCCTAAAGGAGAGCTTCCCTTCCTCACCATACGTAGCCAATTGGAACGTAGATGGCCATTTCTTCGTCAGCTCCAGTTCCACGCATAATCTGGCATAGCTAATCCTTAACATTCTTGCTGTTTGAGTATCCATAAATAGAGGAAACCCCACAATTCTGGCTATCCTACCCAAGCCTTTGGTCTTCCAGTATTCAACTGGAACATTGTAGAATCGAGCCCACATCGAAGCTTTGTGTATCTCTGCCAAGTCTCCACCATTTAAGCTCCACTGCTGGAGAAACAAAGGCTTACCTTGAATGTGCCACGAACCTCTTTCAACTACTAATTTCATGCCCTGCTCAGACTCAAATCGAAACAGAAAGTTGTTAGAGCTTGTAATCAATATGTCCTGTAGCCCAAAGTCAGCCCATGGTTTCACCAGGGCTCGTTGTACCACTGGATAAGCCGATCTCTTCCCTAGAAAGAAACCTAATAGCACGATTCGAAACTTGGAGGCTCCTTTTTGCGCAAGCTCCCGTAGAGGAATCATGAAGACATGGTTTTCCCTAATCTCAAGAGGGTAGAAAGTGAGCTCTGGAGTCTCTGAAGAGGTCCCATTACTTGCTTCCACAACAACCTTCCAGGATCTAGTTGGTACCGGGTTAAGGGGTATCTGGGGTGGAAGTTGGGTAGTATCGTGAGAGGGAGGAAGGGAGTATTTGGGAGGAGAAGGAGAAGGGACCGAGGGGGGGAGGGTCAATCTATGGAGAGGACAAGGAGACGGGGAGGGAATTGGAGTGTTAGGGTTAGTGTTTTGGTTAGGAATTGGGAGTCGAATTGGGGATTGCAGATTAGGGCTTTTGGGAACAGAAGTTGAAGAAGGGATAGGGGACAAAGGGGAATGAGAGGTTAGGGAAGAAGAAGACGACTCCATAGCTGAGGAGTGGATCTAATCTCCACCGTTAGAAAAGCTTGCCCGTCGGAATCTCACATCGCTCGCCGTGTTTAAGCCAGATATCCCAATAACATCCTTACATGATTCAAAATCATTTCATCTAAAAATAGAAAATAATACCGTACCTCTTTCTTAAACATTTAATCTTTTTATATTTGAAAATTATGCTCAAAATTTAGACATGTGCATTAGAGGTAGTAACATTGTATAAAATTTAGACTTGTGTGTATACAATACATACAATATGTCAAAGTAGTGTTAGTAATTAAGCTTTCGATAAAATTTCAAACACATTTCCAAAATTTTCGAATTCAATCTGAATCTTATGTTCATATCACATACTAAATTAATTGACACAGAAAATAGCTTGAAAGTGCTCGACAATTGACAACGTTGTAAAAATAATACTAATGTTATGTTAAGAAGCCAGTCTTGATCAATTTTAATTAAATTTCCATTCCCTTAATAAATAGGACGTATGTTACAATTAAGAAACAAGAGTTTAATTAAGGTTGTATTTTTATTGTCTTTTTGATACACTCTTCTTATTTCCAACGTCTACAAACTTCACATTGACTGTCACAATAATTACAACAAGAACTTACAAAGAGAGTTATAAGAGAAGAAGAAAATGTTATTATTCCAAAACTTAGTTAAATTCACTCGATTCCAGCTAATAAATCAACCACGTCCAATTCTATTTGTACATTTATCACTCACTTACAATTTTACTAAACTAAACAACAATGTAAACTCAAGATGGTAGTCACTGATGGTAGCAAAGTGCCTTACAGCTTGAAGAGACCCTACCAAAATGAACTCATAAAAATGGGGTCCCTATCTAAGATGATGCTTGAACGGAAGACATGAAGTCGAGCAACTTCTTTGACAAAAAGGTCTAGAGAACACTTATGGACCTTTACACAAATGCTGAAGCTGAGAAACGTAGGGTGCCCTTGGATCAAATACAAGCTCGGAAATAGAGAAGATGTGTGGGTGTGGTTTGATAATTAGTCTGCGTATAACCCTCTCTGTTTAAGGAATTACATCTTCTATCTAATTCACAGAGTTCCTCTCAATGCTAAAGTATCCTCACTAATGCTTGACGGGCAATAAAGTGGCAACTTTAGATTATTTAACTCACTGATGGTATACCTCCCTCAGATCACTTAAAGGTTGATGAAGGACATTGTAATTTGGAAGCCAGATCCTACTAGAGTATTCACTAATAAGTCATGCTATAAGGCACTACAGGATGAGGGAGAAATTATACGTTAGTCAAACCTCTTATGGAAGAACTACTTGAACCCAAAAGCATCAATATTCAACTAGCTAGTTATCAATAACATGATCAGAACTAAAAAAAGATTGTTTGGATCTTTTGACCCTATGTGTGTATTATGAAAAGAAACTGAAGAAGACATAGAACATATGTTCTTCCAATGCAAGTACTCCAAGGCTGTCTGGAGCATGATCTTACATTTGCTAGCAACTTTTTGTTCTTCTTATGATTGGATTACAACTCTAAATTGGATTCCACGTATTGCTAAGCAACAAATGCATGGAGTAATTTATAAAACAACTTTTACAATAACAACCATGGAAAGTAGTAAATAGGAGGATCTATAAGAGTGAGGAAGTAGGCAAACATTAGCTTGCTAAGGAAATTATCAACTACATTTAAGCCATAATAGTTACAAAATATGCTCAGTTGACCTTTTATACTGGAATTAGAAATAGATGGAACTTATAATTTGAAAGTAAAAATAGCTGCAAAATTTGTGTCTTTTCTAATTATCTGTTCCTATTGTTTTAGTTTTGTGTACTATTTTTGATGAACTCATTGTAATATTGGGATAGCTTGCCTATAGTTAATGGAAACTTTATCTAATTTTTGAAGAAACTTAGGATGCTATTAAAAAAGAAAAGAGGCCTAAGAAGTTGGCATGCTTTAAGAGTTTATCAACTACCACCATTATGGTTGTCTTGCCCAAGGAAAGGGGCAATGGGTGATAAAATCCATGAAGAACAAGTCCTAGATTTTCCCATATACAGGTAAGGGTTGAAGCAATCCTTAAAGCCTTTATTTAATGATTTGATGGATCGAGAGACACGACATTGAGCAATATATTAACAAATTGATTAGTAGAGCTTGGGCCAATATAATAGGTTGGAAATTTAAGAAAGTATCCTCTATATCCCAGCGTGTCCAACTTGTGATGTGGTATGGAATTATTCCAAAACGAGAGTTTATAGGGCATATTTTTGCCATTGTACATAAAAATGCCTCCTTAATAGAATGGTGTGGAAAATATAAACAAAATTGCTCGACTAATGAACTTAAGTGTGAAGAGGGAGGGTAATTTTTATAGAATTCTTGTGGAACATCTAACAAGGTTATAATAGGCTTAGAGACAGTGTGTAAAGCACAAAGGCCCTTGCGGGATTCTGGACAGAGTATCGATAGGCTTATTTTTAGAACCCAATTTATAGATGATGTCAAAGTCATAATTGAGCAGTTTGGTTAACCATTTATGCTGCTTCAAGTTAGTATTGTCTGATTAATCATACCCCTAACGCTCTAATGATCAGTTTGAATGATAAATCTCCTTTGAAGAAGATATTGTCGCCACTTCCTTATTGCTTATATGATGGCGTACATTTTACGAGTATATGTGGATAAAATAGGCCACAGGATGCCCTTGTTAAGTTAATAATGCTCCTATGCTAGTACTTAAGGCATCAATTTACATAATGAAAGGAATGGAGAAATTTGGGAGAGCTAGGATTGGGGTGTTAGATAGAGGATACTTCAACTATTCGAAAGCAGCCATTGCCTCAAGCTTCCAAATAAAGGCATCCTTACACAATTATCGAGTTACTAGGGCTATAATTAATGAATATTAAGCAACAAATCAATGTTAATATCTGGTTAACCTAAAAAGTCCCCCCTAAGCTCTTAATGGAATTGTTAGGAGGCCACTGTTGGATAACAAAGACTTTGTCTGGATTAGTTGTAACTCCCTTGTTAGATATCTTATGGCCAAGATAATTAAGCTCCCCACTGCCAAATTTCACATATTTAAGGGTTTAACAATAATAAAATAGTCTATAAAATGAAAAATGCCATCTCCAAATGCATGAGATGGGCATCCTATGATGAACCATGTATGAGATGTCATCGAAGAAGACAAGGACAAATTTGCACAACAACTCTCAGAATATAGAATATATCAAAGCTTGGAAAGTAGAGGGAGCATTTGAAAGTCTAATAGGTATTACAAGAAATTTATAATGTCCTTTATAGGTTTGAAACATTGTCTTTTCAATGTCTATCGAGTGGATTTCACCTCTTGATACCTTACACGAAGGTCCAATTTAGAGAAGATAGATGAGCCATATAACTCGTCTGCTGGAAATAGGCAATCGATCTTTGATTATTATGGTGTTTAGAGTGCAATAATCTACACAAATAACGACGATCCATCTCTCTTCTTGACAAGGAGTATTAAGAAAGAGGATATGTTAGTGCTTGGTCGAATAACTTCGTTCGTTAATATTTCTCTCATTAGTTTCTCAAATTCTGTATCTGGAAATAGGGGTATCGATACTGTTTTACATTAACTGGAGTGGTGTTTGGTTAGAGAGGAATATGGTGGTCAATTAGGCAAGATGGAGGTAAGGTAGTAGGTTTTGAAAAAACCTAGGTAAATCAAGAAAAGATGTGCTTGAATGCTTAGAGGAAAGGGTGAGGAACGTTTGGACCTATGGTGGGTTAGGGAATGGGCTCAATTGGTTTTATGGATATATGGAAATAGTGGGTTTTAACAATCATTTATTGTGAATGCCTGACGTGCTTTAAGCCGAGGTGGGCTAAGGAGGGTTGTTGAAGGCAATTTAGTCGAATTGTGGACCTTTGGTGTTAAACTCCATCTACAGGGCTTAGTAATATAATGAAATAGGTCTTAAGTTTTTCAAGACATTGCACACCTAAGACAATATATGCCTCATAGATTGGAAATTTATAGGGAATTGGGTCGAGCTTAAAAGAGGCTTGAAGGTATAAACCCGTGCATGCCCGGGATTCATCACTTCCCACAACGACTATTAGGTGAACAGAGGGATGGATGGAAGACCCAGGTGGCTAGCTAAGTGATTTTAGATGAAGATATTTGTCGAACCCTTATTAATCAAAACTACAACCCATTAATTAACTTTGCCAATTTCAGTGTAAAAGGAATCAATTGTCTAGAAAAGACATAAAAGGAAATTTGGGGCAAAGTAATGTCGGACACTCCATAATCTATAGTTGAAAGGGAATGTTCCAAATTTGTAGTCATATTAGGCGATGGTCTTCATCAGCTTCAGCTATAAGGCAAAGAAATTGTGGTGGCTTGCATCGTTTCCTTTGAACAAACTTTTCAAAAGTGTTAAAACAAAGCCCCTTCTTCCACTTGGTTGACATTATTGTTAATGTAATGAATTTAATAGGGAAGGTGGATTTAGGGTTTCGCATTGATGTTGTTGTTTGAGTGAGTTTAGGTGTTGGGGTTATGGTAATGGTAGTGGATGAATAGCGAAAGGTGGTAGTGAGAGGGGTTTGTGTTTTAGGAAAGAAAGAGCAAGGCTTAGAGTTTTTTGATAGGTTACTCTTGTCTTCCAAAAGCTTGGTAAACTAATGGCTTCATTAAAGGCTTGTGGCTTAAGGATGTCAATCTCTCATTGAATGTCCTCTCGAAGCCTAAAAATGAAGTAGTTTAAGAGATTATCATGGCTGAGGCCAATAATATGATCGGAGAGGGCTTCAAATTTTGAGAGGTACTCTATTTATACCTTGTTTCTTGAGTTTGTATAGCTGTGCTTCGTGATTAACAAACTTCGAGCACCCGAATTAAAGGTCTAATTGAAGGATGCAGGAGTCCTAGTTTGTGAGTTGCGATGTAGAATGAAGACATTAGAACCACAATAAAGTGCATTCTACCAGATACAAAGTTAAGCTTCAATGATCAGCTTTTGGTCGTATGGAATGTGATGGTAGGTGAAGAAATGTTCAATCTGGAAAAGCCATCCTTGGGGATTATCTCTAGAGAATAGCAAAATTTCCAATTTAGGTAGCTGAGATGTGAAGGATTGGGAAGTTTATGAAGATATAGAGGCATGTGAAATAGTGGCTGTAGTTTGGGGTAAAGGCAGGAAGGGAGGGGATGAAGAAGACTTTTCATACTTGGAGAATTTAAGCATTATGTCTGATATGACTATCTGTTATATTGATAAGGCCTTTTTGATGTGATCAAAGGCATCTGGGTATTGCTAACCCGTCTTGCCAATTGTATCAAGCTTGTCAAAAAGTTTAGTAAGTTGATCTTCGTATGCCTTACACCGTGTGATCATCCTTTTTACTGTGGTAGGAAAATCTCAATGAAAGCACAAAAAATGATGCTTTGAGAAATTAGGTAAGAAAAGTTGGAAAATAAATAAGAAAAAAAAAGGACAAAGAGAATAGTATAATTAGAGAGGTAAAATAGATCATAATAATTGTCTGCCTCCTCTTTGATTTATCCAAAATTATATAATATTCTTTCTTAATAAACTAGGTTGAGTTAACCTTCATAATATTCTTATTTCTAATAGAATATGCCTCATACATAATCTTTGTCCTTGAGTAATCTAAGTCTGATGGGAGAATGCCAGGTGTGGCCTACTATCTATTAGAGTAAGGTTTGGCATAAGGTATGCATCATTTACCTTGCTAAGCTAAGAAATCCCCCTTATATGCTTTAAAATCACTAGTATATGTCACTTTTTAATTGCTTTATTTTCTAAAATAATAATAGCTAGTCCATTTTTATTAATCACATGCCCTAAATATTGAACATGATAAATGGAAAATGTGCACTTAGTGACTTTTGTATTTAAAGAATGTTGTTTAAGCTTCATTAACACCTCTTTTAAGTGCTCCAAATGCTAATCATAAGTTTTGTTATACACAAAGGTATCATCAATGAATCGCATCACAAATCTCCTTAGATAAGTATGAAACACCTTAGTGATTAAATTCTAAAAGGTAGTTGTGCATTAATTAAGACAAATGATATGGATAAGAACTTATATTGGTCCTTATGAGTTCTAAAGGTTGTTTTAGGAATATCTTTTTTTCCATCCTATTTTGATGATATCTAGCCTTCAAGTCTAAATTTAAAAGTTATCATACTGCACTCAATTCATCCAACAACTTTTTTATCAAAGGAATGAGAAAGTAATCTTTGACAATTTGTTTATTCAAAGACCTATAATCCACATAAAACCTCTAAGAGTTATCTTTCTTTTTCAAAAACACTAGAGGGGATAAGAATGGGCTCACACTATGTTAAACAATATTTTATTTTTAACATATCTTGAACTATCTCCTAAAATACATTTTTTATATCCCTAATTATCTGTATGGTATGAGATTAATCACACACATATATATATATCTCATATGACAAGTACCTCAGCTAATTAAGTAATCCCCATTAATATCAATTCCACTTCCTCTTATTGTTCTTGACTCAACTCAGCTATTAGTTGATAACATTATAGAGAATAAAATAATGTCATTGGATCATCATTTTGTATTAAATAAAATTAACAAGTTGATTTAGTTTCCCCAATAACTTCATTATTTTTCCTTATAGCATTACCTTTACTCACACCACTTTATATTTCCACCCATTCTCCATGTCATTCAAACCTTATTGTTCTCTTACTATAATTGCATTTCATATCATTTAAAGATGATAAACACTAAAATCATAATACCATATCCACTCCTTTAATAATTATCACCAAAATATCAATAGAGAAGTGACTACACTCATGGAATAAATAAATCCTTATTAGCCTTTAACACTCTTTTCATTCAAAACTCTACTATTAATGGTACTAATACCCTTATTCTTTGCTATTAGTAATTGATTTTTAAGATATAGCACTATCAAAGGATTTAATAGTGAGGAGATTAAGTAAAAGACAGAGCAATAGGGGTAAATCCTCTTCATAATTTAACTATATCATTATTAGACTGGAATGATCTACGGCCTTTCGAAAAATAAAATCAAATAGGAGAAGTATAGAAAGCTTGTTTATTCAAAATTGATAGGAACTAATCACCAATCATAATTATCATCATAATGGGAGGATAATTATATACTACAACCCTAAATGCTTTGAGGTTATTAGTCACTAATTTAATGATTAAGCTATTCACTTATCTGCCTCATTGAAAATAACATATTAGAAGCTTTATATTAGCTTTATCTATGTTGCTAATCTTGCTTTCCAAAGGAAATATATGTGGCAGTACCTATGAAACTTGTATCTAAATATCCAACTCCCATGGATAATTTTTAGATACTTTAACTGCACTTTATATAACTATGAATATGATAGAGGGTTAAACTTAATAACCCTTCCTTAGACTTCAAAACTTGTATAAGAACTATGGATATGGAAGATCTTAACTATAAGGGAAACTACTTCACTTGGCCTACAAAATAACAAGGAGAATGATTCCTTCGAAGGAAGTTGGGTCGAGCTTTAGTGAACAAGGAATGACTCACTGAGTTTCAAGGGAGCAAGGTAATTTTCAATAAGACATTAACACATAATCATTCACTAATTAAGGTTTATAATTGGTTAATACAACATCAAAGATTATATCCTTCATATTCTTCAACTTTCTAGTTAAACACTGAGGATTCTAGGAGATTGTGGAGGAGGATATGAGGACTATTATTCAGGGATTTGAGTAGTTAAATTTTGTAAGAAAGAAAGATAAGGATAATGAAAGAAAAATTAAAAACCTTCAATAGGAATCTTAAAGACAATAAGTGGTTGTTTATCAAGGGCACTAGGAGAAAGCTCAGTTATATACAAAACAATCCTTACTTAGGTCCTTTGAGTACATTGTTAAGAATGGAAGAGAGTATAACTCCCATGTACTTTGGTTGCAATAAAAAGATAAACGAAAATCTTTTTCTTCTGATCAATCATAATAAGAAGAAAATCTAACAAGATCATATGATTTATCAAAAAAGAAGGGGAAAAGGTAAAGGGATAGAATGAAATTAAGAAAATTATTTTCAATCATTGTTGTGAATTTTTGGGAACTAATAATGATAGTGGATCATTTGTGCAAGCAATCTCTACTTTCATAAGCACTAGTATAAACCCCCTCAAAGCACTGAAACTTACTGAGCCAATAACATTAAAAGATATTAATAAAGCACCTGGTCCAGATGGCCATTAAAAGATATCAACAAAAACCTAAACTTCAATAAATCACCTGGTCCAGATGGAATGAGTGCTTTTTTCTTAAAGCTAATAACGTAATGGACTAAGGAATAAGTATGTAAAGCAGTGAAGTTTATTAAGAGTGGGAGACTTATCAAGTAAATAAATCAAACTCACGTGTTCCTAATACCAAAATTTCCCAAACCAAAAAGCTTGAATGATTTTAAGACTATTTCATATTTTAACATTTATATAAAATCATATATAATATCTTGGTTCAAAGGTTAAAAAAGGTGAGTGGTTCCTTTATAAGCAAACTAGGTGTATTAGGGAAAATGTTCTTTTAGTTTAGGAGTTATTCCAATGTTATCAAGGAAAAGGTTATAGAAAATCTTGTGTATTGAAAATAGATTTTAAGATGGCATTTAGTTCTTTTAATTGGGACTTCCTACTCTAATTATGCATTTAAGTTCCTAAGAAAATACATATACTGGATTAAGCAATGTGTTAGTACAATGTCCTTCATTGTACTAGTTAATAGGGAGTAAACCCCAAGGTTCAATGAGAAAAAAATGGGTTATGCAAGGTGACCCCTTGTCTCTGCACTTGTTCTCCATCAACATGGAAATTATGCATATGATCACAACCTCTAACATTGAGGCTATTTCTAATTTCAAATATCATAAAAATTGTGACAAATTAAAGCTATTTAGTCTAGCATTTACTAACGTTTTATTGATGTTTTCCAATGATAATTCAAGCTCTGTGCTTACAATCATTACTTATATGAACCAGTTCAGCAAGCATTGAGGAATAGATGTGAATATCCAGAAAGCTTTCTCATTCAATCGAGAGATGCATTACATAATAATAAACATGTTACCTCTTTAACATGTTTTAAAATCCTTTTACCCCTTACAAATCTTAGGGCCTCCATAACTATCGCCAGACCATCTTATAAAGGATACAATAGACTGTTTGATATGATGGAAAAGAGACTATCACAAAGGAGTAATAAAAGTCTATTTTATAATGGAAGACTCTAGCTGATTAAATGCATTTTTTATCCAACCTATACAATTACCAATTGTGACGCTTGGTTCTACTAAAGAAGCTAGTCAAAGAGATTGAGAGGATGATGAGAAACTTCTTATAGAATAGGAAACCCTATAAGAATTCTAGTTCTAAAATAGCTTGGAATGATCTGTACATACCACATGATCAGGAAAAGCTTGAGATTAGGTATATTCGAGTTACTAACAAAGTATTTCTAGAAAAAAAAAAGATTATGGAAGTTACTAATTGACATGGAAAATTTGTGGTCTAAATGGATGCATACATATGTCTTAAAAGGAATCAACTTCTAGGGATTATCGATATTATGGACATTCATTCAAATCCTCAAGCGCAAGGAGTGCACCTGCAATGAATTCAAATCATAAATTAGAAATGGAAAGTTTACTTGCTTATGGTATAATAACTACAGTGACAAAGGCTTTCACATCTTATTCCCAATATTATTCATAACAACTAGAGTGACAAAGGCCCTTTACATCTTATTCCCAATATTATTCATCTCAAATATATGTTGAAACCTAATGATGAAGTAGAAGAGCTAATTAAAGACAATACATGGTCATAAGATTTAGAGGTCTTAAAATCTTAAAAGAAGCAATTCTTAACTACATTCTAAAGCAAAATGTGGATGATGAAGATTTTCGGCAGACATGCTTCAGAGAAATTCATCAATAATTTAACATATGAAATATTCCAACAATAAACTCCTAAAGTAGTTTGGTATTGGTAAATCTAGTTTATTTATCTTATAGCTTGCAGTGCTAAATAGGTTAAGCATTCCAAATAGGGTTAAAAAAGGTTCAATTATTAATCCTTAATACTGCCTTTGTAATTTGGATCTAGAGACAAGGAATCAACTTTTTTTAGTATTTTTATGAACAAGACACTCAACTGAGCATGAAAGCAACTTGCAACTTTTCTTTTGTTGAGACAGATTGGAATAACATGGTGTTTTATATCTCTAATGCCTCACTCCTAGATTAGGACCAACTTCTATTAAAACTTGCATTATGCACTCTAGTATATGAAACTTGGAAAGAAAAGGAACCTGCCTTAGGAGATTCAATCATGTGCAAACAAGTTCTTAAGCCTTCAAATTCAACACCATAGCTAGCATAAAAGAGCTTTGTTGCGTAATTTCAGTAAAATCATACTATAAAATTGTAACTTTTAGATGGGGCCTGAAAAAATTATGATTTTACTCCCTATCTCCCTTATTTGATGGTTATATACTTTGATATCTAGTCCTACCCATTCTGAATATGCCAAACCCAATGAGTCCACTTTCTTGGTATGATCTCTTAGTTGTACTTTTGTAAGGCTTCGCCTTATTTTTTTGGAATATTATTCTTTTTATTAAAAAATGATAGTAGGCATAAAGAAAACATATTTTATATTAATTTCCTATGTTTTGATTGACAAAATATTTGTAATTATGGATTATAATTATATAGTTTATATTTTACAGAGTAGATTAAAGATTTGGATTAAAATGTATTAGCAAAGAAATAAAGATGCAAATTTTAGAAAAGAATGAAAGTTTGCAAAAGAAAAGTTTCAGAAAAGGTCTGAGCATTATTCAATATGATTGCTCCAAAAAATAAACTTGATTAAATAGATGAAGCCCTTCTAGAATTAATGGGTTCCAATTATTTCTGTCTCTGCTTTGCTCTACTAAAAATTTTGATTAGGTAAGACTTATTTTTGTATGATAGTCCCAATAGAAGTGGGATCATTTAGATTAAGTCTTGATCTTAAATTTTTTCCCTTATTTTTGGGAAGATTAGATAGGTTTTGGAATTGTATAAAGAAAAGAGTTGTAGGAGCAACGTCCCATTTTTCCCTCTCACCTTGGTTCATTTTAGTGTTTCTACATTCTGAGGATAGTTGTTTATCTTTCTTTTATATTATCTTTCAGAACAATGTGTAACTAAACTTTTTCTTTCTAGCCAATGGTTAATTGAAGTTTGATTCTTCAAGAATTGTGATATATAATTGTTCTTCTTTACTCTTTTTTTTTCTTTAGTATTTATATATCTTCTAAAATTATTAACATTATTTTTTTATTGATACAAAAGGCCTATTATTCAATTGTCAAAATAATATATTGCCAACTAGAATGATTAAACCCATGTTTGTTTGATTGATCTAGTACCTAGTGGTGAAATAACAGGTTTCAATATACGATATTTGATTTCTATTATGTGGATATATAATCTAGTCTAAATAAAGAGAGCTTGTTTGTTTATTGGCCAGAATTGGTGATATCTCTAGTATTTCATGCTGTCAATAATTTATGTCATAAGAGCTTTTTCTTAGCTTTTAAATCTATTTCAATTTCCTTTTTAAAATGTTCCCTTCTGATAATTTGCATTTTTGTCATGTTAATTCTTTGCGTTTTATGTCCTTTTGGTAGGTTTTTGTGATGCGTTGCTTGTGTTTTCACGGTAATTTGTGTCTTTGTCTGTTTTAGGTGTCAAAACACAAAGTGATGCAACTTGAAGTGAAAGCTAAAGATATTTTAATTGTCTGATCGATGAGCTACAGTTACAAGTGGTGCGGCGTAAATTAGAAGAGCAAAAAGGACTTGAAGGAGACAACAAAGAAATCAAGGAAACAAAGCAACAAATGAATTAATGGGAAGCCAACATGTAACTAAATCAAGAGGAGACAGCACTTACGCAAGGAGCTGGAATAAATAAATGAGGCCTAGGTTTTTGGGCCCAAGGATGAACATAGAAGAGGATTTCTAATTGTAATGGGCCCATTTGACAACACCTAGGGATTGGGCGTGAGTGAGACAACGAAGAGAGGGTAGCAATTAATTAAAAAGAGAAGAAAACCTAGTGGGAGGCGTGGTACACGGAAAAACAAAAATCAAGAGAGACTATTATTGTAGGCGCCGACAACATTAGAGAGGAGAGAGGTTTTTGAGTGGGTTTTAATTAAAAACATTAGAGAGCATTGGGAAGAGGATCAGCATTCAACGTTGGGGACGACGGCAGCTGGGAAAAACTTGAGAGAACCAGTCAAAGATTTCGGCTGTTGAAAATTTTAAAGAGTTTGATATAGGCAGCGACTGCGGCAACTTCAAGGAGAATACTGGAGTTAACGAGAACTGATTTATCATTACAACAGTAGGCAGGACCGAAGACAGAGGCACGACAGAGAACTTGATTTAATTTCGGTTAAGGTTTAATTTTAATTTCGGTTTTAATTTGTCAATTTCTGTTTTAATTGTTAGAGACTAGTATTATTTGTGGTTAGTTTTTAATCTAGTCAGGGTACCTTACGTTTGATGC
>JANZXV010000009.1:15349484-15361515 GCA_027576455.1 Erythroxylum roigii
TTCACCACTTTACTCGCTTAAGTGTTCTAGAGTAGGAATTTATTTTTGCTGGTTTGACACGCCATCAAATTTTGGCGTTCTTTTATTTTGTTTCATTAACTTGGCAAAGGAGATTAGCTTCATCAATCCATATGGATTCGACCTTGCTCATCATTATGCATGATTCATTTGTGATTAGAGTAGGATCATATTTGTTGGATTCAATATCCAACATTCAAGGACTAATCTTTTAAAAGAAAGAGGGGATTATATGTATCAAGTTGTCTTTGATCATTTAAGTTTATCATGCAAACCAATTATACAAATAAGGAAGAAAAGACTTCAAGGTGAGCTTAATTGTGTTGTAAGAGAAGTGGATACACCTGCGAAATTAAGCCGTTAAAAGGACAGATATTGGTTTGCTTGACTCAAGTTAAGGATATAGAAGACTGAAACATTAATACGACATCCAACACAATCATGTATCGATCTTGGTAATTGTTGGACAATTCAATAGTGAGACAAGATCTCCAACACGTATGTGACTTAAACTATATCTAACTTTAAAAATTATAGAAAGCTCTATGATCTCCGACACACGTGTGACTCAATTAAGAATGACAACTGGGCTCGGGTTTGGCCTGGTCTGAAGTCAACATGCCCAGCCTAGTTGACCAGGTCTCAAGCCAATCCTTGAGCCCAGTTTTTTTATTTAAATTAGGTCTCGGCCTACTCAGGCTTGACTGTTATAAGGCCCAACTCTTATAAGTTAAATGACGTCGTTTTTATTTATAATTTATTAAAAAAATTTGAGTCAGGCTCTGTGCTCGGCCAGGTTGCCTCATGCTCAGTCAGGTTAGAGCCTCGAATTGATTTCAGACCCCAATAATAAAAGATCAGGCGAGCCCGCTCAGGCTTGACATGACTCATTATCCAACTTCACAAAGTCACAAGAGCATCTACAGTTCTCTTTAATTATTCAAAGAACTTTCTAAACTTATTAATTTATTTGTTTGTAGCAATCAAAATTCGTCTTATACCTTTAATTCATCATTCTGTATAATCATCGAATTAAAGTTCTATCTTTTAATTTGATTTTAGTTTCTTTTAAAAATCAATGACAGATCAAATATGTCTAATTTCAAAGACTAATTCTTGGAGTTCACATCAAATATCTTCCCCAACCAAATGAATTATCGCTATCCTCACCTTCAAATCCGCTAAAGTCTTATACGATGTTAAGAACTTCACACTTTTTTACACTCATCCTGTCAATTCGATCACATCACAATTGAGGAATTCCACATTACTGAACTTTGCAAGAGCCTTATAATCATTCCTGATACGACCCTCTTCCCTCCTCCGTTCTTCCTGATTTTGATTATTCCGTTGATTTAACTATTCAAATCCACCTCTCAAAGCTGATTTCTCATATTTTCTTCTAGCCTTTGCAGGTCATTTCATCAAGTTTGGTCGACTATATCTTCGATTCCCTCCACCGTTAAGCTATGATACAAATGATGCGCTCTTTCCTTCCTTCCTTCAGAAATTTATAAACTTCATCTTCAAGAACACAGAAGAATTACATAAAAGACGAAAATTGTTATTATTCCAAAAGTTAGCTAACAGTCATTTAGTTCAGCCGATAACTGTTATGGTAGCCGTTAGATACAATCAACCCCATCCAATCCAATTGAGCATCGAAAACTCGCAGGTTTTCTAATTCTCCAACGGTATAGGTTTGTTTTCAGCTTCTAACCCGCCCCAAACACCTCACGTAATAGTCCTCTACACTATAAACATTTTCTGCTTAGATGCTTGACGTATCAGATTACAAGATTGAACATGGTTTCGGATTTCTGATTAGTGTACTACTGTTGAAAGTTCAAGTTGTTAAAGTTCACATTGGTCATATGATATTTTCTAAGGATGACTTCCAGACTCCGATTGGTTGGAAGAGTGTCATTTGACAGCAATCATCATCCAAACTTCTTTGCCATTGGTCCGTCCTTATCTTGACCTCCCTGAAAGAAGAGTCAGAGCATCACATCAGACAACAAACACGTAACCCTGTCTAGAAGACATCGGATTTTACAAGGGAAATCTGCAAGAGTTCTTCTGTTTTACAACTCTCCAACAACCATGGAGTTTCTGATGATCCAGTACCAATGAAGCAATTAAGAAAGCAGGGGGAGTATAAATTTAACATAAATAAAACTTTTGCTTACAATGATCTTGTGACCAGGCAATCGCCGAGCTGAAGGTCCTCGTGCCACAAAGGAAGCTGCAGCAGCAGCAGCCACCCGTATTCTGAGAATATCAAGGCACAATCCAGATTCACTTACGTTACTGAAAAATTCCCTCAAAAATCAAAGCCCCAAAACTCGAATCCTTTGATACCTTTTATGTACATCAACGTAAACGTCAGTCTCGTCCACAATTTCCTCCTGCATAGGGAAAAAATTAGCATTAGCTAGTGAAGGAACATAAACTGGGTGCTTTAGCTGTCAGAATCATTACAGCACCACCAGAACAACTTGATAAACGTAGAATACTTGACAATGGAAAGCAGGTGAATAGCAATGTTAGCAGCGAAAAGTACCTGCAGAAGTTCTTCAAATACATCCTCAAGCGTAATTATGCCAATGACTTCTCCGTCTTCAATATCCTCCAGTGAACGTGGCAGGTCGTTTGCTGCAGCACCATCTAGTTCAGGTGTTTGCTTCTTTGCAATTGGCCGTGGGGGTTTCTCAACTTCAATAACCACAATCTCCCATCTATTATCATTGTTACATAACAGGGGCATTTTCAATTCAGTATTCCTATTGGAAATTTTATCCATGTCGAGTTTCTTGTCTTCACCCAAAGGCCAAGGGTTCTTGCTCCTCTCTTTAACCTTTACCACTGCAGCCATGTGGCTGCTTCCCTTCTGAAACTCATTAAGAATATCATACAAAGGCATATCCGATCGAACCCTGTGATATCTAAGAATTAGAATTACAAATATTGCATTTAAAGTAAAGCATATCAAGACAGAAAGAGAAATTAATGCTACACCTAGGAATCCTCCGGATGGAAACTGCACTAACTGGAGTCTCAGTCTCTGCCCGTATTGTGAGAAGACTTTTCACCTAAATCCCACAAAGAATAAGTATTAAAGGAGTAATTAGTTTCTGGGTTAGCTCTCTACTAGAATAATAGACATATTTCAACCAAATGACACTTTGGTGATTTAGTTTGTAACAACCAATAGAAGCCCGATAATATTCTTTGGACCTCCAGAATGGACAGGGACACGGCTATGACCCCTTGCAAGAATCTTCCCGATTGCTTCCCTGCATCATGTGAATGCAATGAACTTATAAACCAACTACTCATATCTAGGTACAACCTCTACATAAACCACCTTAGACAGTCGAAAAATCTTTGGAGTCCACCGGGACTGCAAGGTGATGACTATCAAACTTCACATCCTACAACTCTGTGCTCAAAAGAGCACCCAAAATCACAAGTGACCAATAATCAGATATCAATCTTTTTAGATATGTAACTTTCTGAAACAAATAGCAAGGAAAACACATTAGTTCTCTTGCACTTAGTTGTCGTTCATTCCCTAGGAAAAAGCATGTATTCTTCCAGATTGATACCCAACCAACCTTGGTGTATAAATTGACAGAGCCATACTATTAGTTGGCCAGTACATTCGGAGGGCCTCAATGACAGCCAAAATAAATCCTGATCCTCACCAAGAAAATTTTACCTTGTAGATGCAAGGAAAAATGGAACATAGTTTCCATCAGGACAGTAGCTGTTTATATACTAATACTAGATAACCAAAAG
This sequence comes from Erythroxylum roigii, assembly GCA_027576455.1. Classification (NCBI taxonomy): domain Eukaryota; kingdom Viridiplantae; phylum Streptophyta; class Magnoliopsida; order Malpighiales; family Erythroxylaceae; genus Erythroxylum; species Erythroxylum roigii. The sequence goes on from JANZXV010000009.1 coordinate 15,353,304, forward strand.
GAATCAGGGCACAAAGAAACAATATTACAAATACTCACCAGTCCAATTTTGAATTAACATCTAAGGAAAACGTTGATTCAATAGGTGTCATAGCCTCCTCTGCAGTCTGCATATTACAAAGAACTTGGGATCATGGATGTTTGACTTAAACTTGATATGTCTAGGGACAGAATTAAGTGCCAGGAGACTGGTAAGCTGGATTAGTAGCCAGTAGGTCTAGAAACAAAATAGAAAATCATTTCACCTTCTAAGTAAGCAGCCATATAGGTGTGTTGCACCAGGAAAGATAAATAATATAGAAACTAATTACAGGCCAAAATCCATCCAGTAAGTCAGAGCCTATGTGGCTTCCCACAAAGCAAGGCTAAGGTATTATATCTTATATCACCACTAAAGGAATCTTGCCTTAATCAAGAACATACACCAAAATTAAACATTATCTCCATCTCTCTATGGATGATAAAAATATGATATTCCAAGTACGAAAAACATTATAATACTAATATAGATGGATATTTCAAAATAGAAAGGTTCAGGAGGTACGAAGCCTCTAGAGTTCTCAATAAATAGTAAGAAATACCTTTTCAGTTAGATCTAGTGCACCACTGATAATTGTCGTCTCATCATGTGTGAGTTCACCACCCTTACCAGCCTAAATTCCATAGAAACTAGTTAAAAAGAAGACACCAATAGGACTTGAATATAGAAAAAGATCAAAATGATAAGAGATCAACTAAATGTTAGAGATCAGTGACCTTTGAACAAATAAAACGGGCAGCGTTTTATTTGAACTGTCAGTTTCTGTACCTCTTGGCTATGGAGAGAGACAAGGGCCTTAAGCTGAGCTCTTCTAAACAAAGGGTCACCATGTCCAAGCACAGCATCCAGAAGCTGAAACCAAATTATAAGGGATATGTTCTTACGAAGGAATAACTTCATCAGATAAATCAAGAACTATTTTGCAAAGAGAATATAGGTGCAGTTCTCTTGTTAACCAAAGTACAATGTTGCTTTAGAGAAAATTCTTCTATCTAATTTACCTTTTAATGATGTCCTAAAGAATCTACATGTTACTGATAAGTTTTTTCTCATTTACAGCCAACTAAAGACAATTAGCAAGGTTAGTTATATGTCCAACTTTCTCAAATTTTTATTCTTCTTTTTTCCCTACACAAGACTTGCACAAAGATGGTCATACAATCACGGTAAAGTAATAAAAAGCATTAAGCTAATGAACTGTACAATTTGAACTCCACTGACATACTCACAGCCCAAGATCCTTGCTCATAATTGACAAAGTATATGAACAGCTTTGCAACTGTTCCATTTTCATGAGCACTATTATTAGCTATAAACCATAGATTAAGATAAATCCAAAGCACTAATGGCAACCACTACATGTTTCAAGAGCACTGTTATTACTTATTAGCTATAAACCATAGATTCAGATAAATCCAAAGCGTTAACTGCAACCACTACATGGTTACACCTATACTGCAGAAAATTTTTATCGGCAAGAAAGGTGGTATAAAAGCACATACAGAAATGTTTCAGGATGAATCTTGCTGCTGAATATTAAGGAATTTTACCTTTCCAATTGGATAAGCGATGGGATAGCAGACTATCATCAAAATACGAACTAACCAAACAAAATTTGCGCCAACAGAGAGTCCGTATCTTGAACATATGGCTTGTGGAATGATCTGAACAAACCATTTAGAAGGTCTTGGCGGATATTTAAATGGTAAAAAAAGGAATCATACTGAACTTTAAAGATATCATACCTCTCCAAAAGCTAGGACAAAAGTAACCGACAGCAAAATCGCGACAAAAGGATGAAATATCTTATCAAGGTATATGGGAAGGGCCTGCAGAAGCAAAAATTAAAACACAGGTATAGTCAGTAAAGAAATCTCCTTCTGTTTATTCTTTCATTTTACCATTTTAATTAAATTCACTGTCAACCTAATAAACAGTAAAATTATCGTCTTAATTACCTCCATTGCACATGCATTACATAGAAGTAGAGTTACGAGAAGTTGGTGTTGCTTCTGAACGACAGGAAGGATCACAGCTGTAATGCAAAAGAACCAAGAAACTTCATTGCAGGGCTAAAGAAACTACCTTTAAACATCGTATCACAGATCCAATCTTCCATAATTCAGATCACCATTAACAAAACATAAGAAGGATTTGATCAACGTGGTAAGTCTGACAAAAGACACCAACCCCGGAAAACATTTTCTCAAAACTAACAAGAATTTCAACAAATTCAAGAAGCAGAACGCAAAAGAAAGAGAGAGAAAAAAAAGGCACCAGCTTGCTTCTTCTCGGTGGAGGTCCCACTTCGCTGCAGGATTTCTAGCTCGACAAGACCCAAAGACATCAACCCCAACGTCAGACCAGACATAATTCCAGCGAAGAGCACCAGGAAACAAGAAACACCCGAGTACACAAACCACCAGAGGGTACCAAATTTCATGTCATCAGGCTCAAAGACGATGTCGTTCATGGAATATATGGTCTTAGCAAAGGCTATAGCGTTGACCAACATCCTAGAACAGGAAGGATTAGAGTGAGAACCTGTAATTCAGGGGTGCTTACAACTCAGAAAACTTCAGCGGCTACTAGTTGTGAAGTGGGAGAGGTGAGGTGGAACAGAAAATGACAAGCAAAGGTTAAAGAGGGCGGATTTATGAGTATAGGACAGCATAGCTATGTACTGCATGCGGTTTTGTTGTTATGCAACAACATCTAATAATATACATAGGACACGGTCTCGTCGCATAGAGTCCAGCGGTCCTTCTTGGTAAGTATACAAAACTTTGCTTGCTTCTCCTCCGTACCGCATAAAATAATATGCGATATTTTACTAATATTTCTTGTTTTTTTTATGCAGTTAACCTTCATAATTCTCAAGTTAACGCTCAAACGTTACTTCATGCTAAAAAAAATTATTAAAGGAGACAGTGTTGTATGTTATAGTTGAATTGCAGCCGTTGGATGAAATAGTTTGTGGACATTTCTTATGATCTTGTACAAACACCTTCTCTCTCCTAGCCTCTTGGTTTTGGCCTAAAACCCTAGTCCCTAACCAAGTAGATGATTCGTGTCTGGATCGATTGCTCGCTAATTTTCAGGTATGGTCTTCAAAGCTCACATCTTATCCAAAAAGTTGCACATTCTTAAGAAAACCATTTGCAAATTTCTGGTCAATCCCGAGCTCAGCCTCCAAACCAGACCCATTTCAAGCCTCAAAGTTGTGTGGCGGAAAGACCCAAGACTCGATCTTGCTATTCAGAATGACAAGGAATACAAGCTATGTGCACGCGTCGTCAGAGAGGTGTTGAACGAACCAGGTTCAGTGATCCCGCTTCGTTATCTAGAGAACAGGCGGGAAAGGTTACGCCTTAAAGTCAAAATCGAAATTTTTCTCAGGAAAAACCCGTATCTCTTTGATGTTTACTACGATCGAATTAAGCCCAAAACTCAACCCGTCAAGTTTTTGCGTCCTAGTTATCCGTTGAGGATTTTCCTTGAAGAAGAGAAAATGTTTAATTTGGAAAATGAAGGGTTGATTGTGTCAAAGTTGTGTAAATTGCTGATGATGACGAAAAACAAGGTGGTCAATGCTGATAAATTGGTTCATGTGAAGAGGGAATTTGGTTTCCCCAATGATTTTTTGGAGAATTTGGTGCCCAAGTATCCCAATTATTTTAGGATAACTGGTTGTCCTGGAGAGGGAAATTCGTTTCTGGAATTGATTGAATGGAATCCGCAATTTGCTAAATCAGTGATTGAGCAAAGAGCTGAAGAGGAGTATAGGATGACCGGGATTCGACCCCGACCTAACTTCAATTATAAACTTCCAAGAGGTTTTCTCTTGAAGAAGGAAATGAGGGAGTGGGTTAGGGATTGGTTGGAACTTGATTATATATCACCATACGCAGATGTGTCTCACTTGGATCAAGCTTCTTCAGAAATGGAGAAGAGGAATGTAGGGGTTCTACACGAGCTGCTATCGCTTTCGCTGTACAAGAGGATTCCAGTGCCAATACTGGGGAAGTTTAGTGAGGATTACAGATTTTCCAATGCATTTGCAAATGCGTTCACCAGACATTCTGGGATCTTTTACTTATCATTAAAAGGTGGGATTAAGACTGCCATGTTGCGAGAAGCATATAGAGATTGTGAGTTGATTGATAGGGATCCATTGCTTACTATAAAGGATAAGTTTGTTGAGTTGTTGAAGGAGGGGTGGCAAGAGAGAGCAGAGCAGTTGAAATTGCAGAGGGAGAGAGCAGGTCATTTGCAAAGAGAAAAATGTAAGGTCATGGAAATGGCTGCGGTATCAGATTGGAACTCAGATGATCAAGAGAGCAGTGAAGAGCTGGATTCTGGTAGCAGCACAGAGTTGGATGGGCAAGAGAGCAGTGAAGAATCGATTTTGAAGAGTTCGATCAATTCTTTTGAAGCTTAATGTGTTGCAGAATTATTTTAGGACATTATTGAAGTTGAAAAACATCAATTGTATGACCGAATTCTTGTTAAGAAGTTACTGTAATTTATACAGATAGATCAATTAACAAACTAAGCTCTTAAATCCTATGTGATGGCAAATTTGTTATGAATTGTTCATATTTGTCTTGTTCAATTTACTGTCTATCTGGTTGCAAGTATTGCATGGAACACAGAGATGGCAGAGACTGGTGAAATTGGTTTTTGTTTGCATGTCAACTGCATTTGCTTTTCTTTGGCCAAACGTTGTCTCAAGTTTTGAATTTCATATTCCTAAACTTTAAATGCCACCTTAACACAATTCAATTCTGTTAATTATACTGTCTGAACTCTGTTCACTAACTTGTCAAAGTTCTTCCTTCCCCTGCTTCGTTCAGTAACACTGTCTGCTCCTGTTGCTTTGAGTTGGGAACAAGAAAGAATGCGAGTCCGGCTGCATTGTCTCGTCTCCTTTCACTTGTTTGCAGTAAATAGAGACCGACGGGAACTCTGAAACCAGCTCGATAATTTAATACAACTCTCCGGCCCTGTTTGTCTAAAATTCTGTTCTTTGTCTGGTATTCTTCTTTCTTAAGCGGAACAAACAACAGTATCAAATCTTTTGCTATCATGTTCCAACTGTAGATTTAGCATGAGGTTTTCATGGCTCTTCCTTTTTCTTTCTTGGAAGTATTTGCAATTAATAGGCAAATGGGAGAAATTTTAATTTTCTTTGGTCATTTCCTTCTGGTTTTATTACGTGTCTATGATAGAACATTCTGATCTTCAAAAGCAAGAAAGCTTCGCAATTTTCGCTATGGCCATAAACACTCTCCCTAACGCCAAGATATTTTTTCATGAAAAGAAACGGCAATATTTTCCATATTAAGCATTTAGGCTTGAGAAGCTTTTAACGTTTTGTTAAATGCATTTTTTTTTCCTTTCGAACTATTTTATCTAGTGCATTACCGAGTCATTATGGTGTAGGACATTCATAAGCAAAGTGACCCCTCCCATTTGTCACGGACTTGATCTTTTACCAACGAACTGCGCGGCACTTAGTTGTATACCTCGCAACTAAGTCAGCCTCTCCCTCGACTGAAGGCAAATTCTATGAACCCTCTCTCTCTCTATATGCCTCTGTGCCTCTTACAAATGAGGTCTCTTGGCTAGTTATAGCCTTCCACCTCCTCAATGGATGGCTAGGATCTATTTGATCCAAGGGCTCACAATGGCTATCTAGAACTCTCACAATTATCTACATATTCAAGTATAGTTTACAATTATCTACAAGGTTATAAAGTCCTCCACCCATCTCTAGCTTTATCTTGAATATAGAAGAATAGTGTGGAATCTTCTAAAGAACTCTAGCTTAACCTCTTTATTTTGTGAAGATTGGTGTGGTGTGTGAGATTCTCCCCCACTCATTTGGACGACACCCTCGTCGCGTCCTCCTTGTATGCCTTGATCATGTCCCTGTAGTCCCATAATGTGAGCTCATGCTCCTAACTTGCCTCACTATTGGGCAATCCCTTCCATTTTACAAAATACTCCACGTAACTTGGATGGAAACTCCTCTTTTGTATAACACGATGTGTCACTATCTCCTCTACCTCGCGCTCGTTGGAAGTAGTGATTGTTGGATCGGAAAAAGAAAGCATGTCATATTTGAAAAACCGGTAGATTCAAAACTTTTTAGAAATCTTATTTGCCGCGGAAGCAATATATCCAAATCATCATGCCAATCTATACATGATATGGTATAAGGATAATAATAAACATAAACAAAATGAAGATTGTTACCGACTCCTTCGCTATAACTTTAATTCCTCGTTGCGTTATCCTCTCCTTCTTCTTGTATTCAAAGCCTTTGCTTTTGAATCCTTTCCATTGTCAATTTATCCTCTCCTTGTTGTTGTATCCTCAACCAATTTGATTTACCTCTTGTTATTCTAAGACAACTTGGTTAACAAAATTCTTTGGTGGGAAAGGAGAAGAAATGTTTGGAGGAGAATTTTCTTAAAAGAAAGAAGGAAACAATGAGACACTTCTCATTTTAGGTTTCGGCCATGCATAGGTGAGAGGAGAGAGTTGATCAAAACAATGCAAGAACACTTTCTTACACTCCTAATTTCGGTTATGCATGAAAAGAGAGAAGAGGGAGAGCATCCAATGCATCACACCTTTCTTTAATCAAACATAAAGAAGCCATTAAATGAGACTCTTCTCATTTATTTTAAGATGGCTATATGAAAAGACCAATCACCTAATATTGATATGCCAATTTTGGTTTTGGAAGATGAAAGAAGGAAGATGGTCCATCCAATACACATCTTTCTTCTTTAATCCAATGAATGCTAATAGGTTATATGCTAACATTAAAAGATAACCATTAAACAATTTAATGGTAAGTTCATAACTCCATTTAATGATGATAAACCATAATAAAGATCATATTTATTAGCATTTGAATGTTAAATGTGCAGCTGCACATTCAACCCTAATAAAACCGAAAATGCTACTCCTTTCCTAAAAAAATTGTTTTAATATAATTAATCTAATCAATTACATTAAACCAAAGTCTAGCCCATTTCTAAATGAATATTTGGGCTTTTAATTAACCATTAATTATTACAAGCCCACCATTCAATGATAAGATTGAATTATCTTATATTTTCTTATGTATTTCTAAGTGATTTCAATCCTATTTTTTAGCTAAAATGCTTAACTATTATTCAATTTGTGTTTATGCTAGGTTGGGTATGTTGATATATATTTTAAACCAAAAAGATAAGATTCTAAAGCAAACTGAAGAACAAATATATAACAAGGAAAAGAACAACTTTCTTGGTAATTTGAAATGGTAGTACAAAGCTTGCTTGAAGAGTTTTCTCCATAAGAAGACAAATTTTAAATGCATTAAAAGAGCATGCAAACAAATATGGCATGCATAACTAGCCTTTTCAAGGAGAAGCGTAAACACAATTAGGATTTCCAAGATACGTGGACCCAGCGGAAGAAAATGAAGACAACAACGTTTTACTAAAAAACGCAGCATCCAGGGAAAGCAGCGAACAAGGAATACAAGCAGAGCTTTTTAAGGGTTGATGTGTGACCTTAATGGTCACATCGAAGCACTGTGAAGAGGAATAAATGAGCTTCAGTGGAGAGGAAATTAAAAGCCACATCACCTAGCAAGAGGGATGATGTCGCACAAGGAAGGGCAACAAAAAAATCAACGCTATAGGAGACACACGTAATAAATAATCAACAGTGGAAACGCAATATACACATACATAGTGAGGCGTTGTAGACCCTATAGGATACATAATAGACGCAACAACGGGTTTGAGGCTAGAGTGGGCGCGGCTTATGGCTTCGTGAGGCTGTTGCAGCTGAAGGGAGTAGCGGCCGCAGAGACTGTAGCGTATAAAGAGAAGTAGTGGACAAATTTAAGGTTTATTCGTCAAATCGATGAACAGTAGAGTTAAGCTTGCGGCAGTGAGGTAAACAATAGATTAGGGGGTTTTTGGCTAGGCATGAAGATGGGGGCTGAAGCAATTTTTCAGAAAACACCTATGAAGGGCTAAACATCTCGACGCCAGTTTGGAGGTGACATTGACGCCAATGACTCGGGATAAGTATTTTTTATTTTGTTGTTTCTTTCTCTCATTAGGAATTGATTGTGTTATCCTATGTTAATTGATTTGGGATT
>JANZXV010000009.1:15432587-15455652 GCA_027576455.1 Erythroxylum roigii
ATACATATATAAAACACTCATTCTTTGTCATTAACCTCAAACATCATTAGCAATATTACCCAAATACAACACTAATTTCCTTATTTAATTTCATTTCAAAATTTTACATTTCAATCAAGGATCGGGGTCCAACAGTGAGTCATCAAGTTATATTCATAAATTTGACCTAGATTTTGTTAGTTATAAACAAGCATATAAGACAGGGAAGGAACTTGGAAACCAATATGTAATATCTTGCCTTCTAAAATAGTTAAGAAATTAAACTATTAGATTGAGTCACGTGAGTTATTTCATTTAAGAATTTAAAAAATACATTTCATTCACATGCATGATATTCGTATGCACATATGAATCATGATTCAGAAAACATTGTAAGATAGTATATGCAATCAATTGACATATTTCGGGGAATAGAATAAAATTGAATGTGCATTCCCAATGTTTTGCATTTTGATTTACCAATAACATGAATTGATGTATTATAATTAGTGAAATGGGAATTTATTGTTACAATTGAGTAATTAATGAGGTAATATGTGCATTTAGTTTAAGAAAAATGTTAAAGAGAAAGACAAATTGATACATGAGAACTTAGGTTGATTAGGCCTATGAAATAATGACATGTGGCATTGGGAATAAGTGACAAATGGCTTAATTAAATGGATGACAAATGGCTTGAGTATAATTGTGACAAGTGGCCCTTTAAATTTGTGGCAAATGGCACTTTAGAATTGTGACATATGGAGCAATAGAATGGTGACATCTGTAGCTTTATAAATGGTGACATATATAGCCTTACGATTGGTGACATGTGTAGCCTTACAAGTAGTGACATATGGAGGCTTAAATGAGTGACATATGGAGCCTAAAATAAGTGACACATGGACCAATAGAATAGTAACATATGGAACAATAAAAGGATAACATATGTACCAATAGAATGATGACACATGGACCAAAGGAATGGTGACATATGCATTAGTTTGACTTCCTTTCAATTTTCTAGAGAAAATGGATGAAAAAGGCAATAGAAGTGAGAGTGAAGGTCAGCCTTCGGGGATAAGTTTCATCTTTAATGCTTAAGTAGAGTACAAAGAGTTCATAGAGAGCTATCAATTAGTTCAATATTCAGCATTCACTCTATTGACTAAGACTAAACCATTTTGTTTTCTTGAGAGATGCGAATGAATAGCCTACTTTTATAACCACGAGAATTGCAATTTTTCAACTGACCTTCAGAGAATCAACTGCTTGCTTCTAAGCCTTTTCCCTAAGCGCTAGTTATATTCACGATGGTTTAGTTCAGCTTAAAGCTACTAAATTACCTAAAGAGATATATTAATATTCCCCGATCTACAAACGGAAGCTGTGGATCAAGGAGCTCTTACTGAGGATTGTTCAAATCAAGGGAGTGTACACCTTCTTTTGAGGTGAGTTGGGGAAACCATATCTCTCAAATGGAATTAGGACGTCCCAAGACATGCATGACGACTTATATGTGAATTTTGAACCTAGATAATGCATAGTAGAATTAATTCTCAAATGGATGCTAGTATACTTGTGTATTTAATAAACGACACTATTTTTAATAACTCTTTGTACTTAGAGTACAACTGATTTTTTTATTACGTAATTTGATAAATGATATTATTTTCAACAAATTTGCACTTGAAGTGCAAAGAAAAATGCTTTATTTTCTAAAACTACATTTTTGAACAACTTTGCATTTGGAGTGCAAAAGATGACTTTTATTGCATCAAATAATGTTTTGAAACTTACATATACATAACCGAGTCATGTATGCTACGTGTATGTATTCTCTTTTGGCTTAGAGCCATGGAAAGGTTCTATTTTATCGATTAGACTAATAAATAAAGGCATCGTGTCTTACTTGATTTTAGTACTTAATATTTGTCTATGATTTTTGTAATTAGTGAGGTAACGATTGGCTAATAGTGTGCTAGGCACAACAGATTAAGCAACCCCCGTACCCTTGACTCTGGTACATAAAAGTTAAGTCCCCACATCGACACCTTTCTATGAAACTTATGGGTGATTGCACACCTAGAGGTCTAGTCATCGACCAGGTCATTACCTAGGGTCATGACACTCTTGTTGACCGTAGTCCGGACTCACCACGGATGAAAGTCCAGCCAACACCGAAAATCGGTAGGCGTGCACACTACTATGAGATTTGTTTTCCTGACGAGATTTGATTTATACATATGATGCTTTTCTACTTTTTTGCACTGGAACTGGAACCTATGTTCACTGGATGAGTGATTAAAAGGCTAGGCCTTTGTGGTTCCTAACCAGTATATGTTGAGTCATAGGCGAAGCATATATGTTTCCATGTCATGTATGTTCATTTCATAGGTGGTTATGTGCATGCTAGATGAATGAAAATTCCATCCTTAGGTTATCTAGACCGTCTTAGTGTGTATGAGTTTGAAGCTCTAAGTGTATTGTGCGGTCTTTTGACATTTTTAGGGCATTACAGCACTAAGTAGTCTCTGTTTTGTACCTTTTTTGTATAGTGGCTCATGAACTGTTGTTATTAAGTTGGTTTTCTTGATATGCTTTATGATTTTGTAAATTAATTATTGACCATCTTATGTTTTGTAAATGACCTTATATATGAACCTTTTGTACTATTGTTAAGATTGCTCTTGAATGGACTTAAAAATCCAGAAGTTGTGGTAGAGTTTTAATATGAAAATAGAAGTGTGTTTAAAACTAATTTGCAGGTATTTTGGTTAAGTTTTGGGATTTTTAGAATACATCTGTTGTGTTTTCCAAATGTTTTTAAAGGATATTCAGTTAGTCTTGCATAGTTAGGTTAAGGGTATTGTAAGTATCCTTAGCTTGGATATGCGGCAGTTGTCATGTGCTCGATGTGGTTTCGCTTCGTGACAATTAAATTGGTATTAGAGCATGGTTTTTATGTTTTCAAAAGTGTTATTATAATTTTCAAAAGGTTCATGAGCTTTAGGATTCGAGTCTGGGTGTCGAAAGCCTTTGGTCGAGAAGTTGAGTCTCGAATCATTAAGTTGACGTCCTTAATGGTCGGAAGATTTCGACCTCGATGGGAGTACTTGTCAACATCTCTTGGGTTGTTTAGGATATTGGATAAGCTAGGCTTAGTTCGATCTACTTTATTAAACAATGTCTTTTTTCTTTGATTTTATAGAGATAGCATTACCCCCCATCTGTTTGATCAGTCAAGTAAGAATTTCGAGGACAAAATTTCTTAAGGGGGGAGAGTTGTAATATCTTGCCTCCTAAAATTGTTAAGGAATTAAATTATTAGATTGAGTCACATGAGTTATTTCATTTAATAATTTACAAGATGCATTTCATTCACATGCATGATATTCGTATACACATATGAATCATGATTTAGAAAACATTGCACGATAGTATATGCACTTAATTGACATATTTCAAGGAATGGAATGAAAATGAATATCATATGAATGTGCATTCCCAATGTTTTGCATTTTGATTTACCAATAACATGAATTGATGGAATTTATTGTTACAATTGAGTAATTGATGAGGTGATATGTGTATCTAGTATAAGAAAAATGTTAAAGAGCAAGAAAAATTGATACATGGGAATTTAGGTTGCTTAAGCCTATAAAATGGTGACATGTGGCATTGGGAATAAGTGAAAAATGGCTCAGTTAAATGGATGACAAGTGGCTTAAGTATAATTACAACAAGTAGCCCTTTAAATTTGTGACAAATGGCACTTTAGACATATGACATGTGGAGCAATAGAATGGTGACACGTGTAGCTTTACAAATGATGACATATATAGCCTTACAATTGGTGACATGTGTAGCCTTACAAGTAGTGGCATATGGAGGCTTAAATGAGTGAAATGTGTAGCCTAAAGTAAGTGACATATGGACTAATAGAATAGTAACATATGGACCAATAGAAGGATAACATATGTACCAATGGAATGGTGACACATGGACCAATGGAATGGTGACACATGGATTAGTTTGACTTCCTTTGAATTTTCTAGAGAAAATTGATGAAAAAGGAAATAGAAGTGAGAGTGAAGGTCGGCCATAAGGTTAGAAGAGGGAGAAAAATGAAAATGAGAATAGAAGGAGAGAAAAAGGGGAAGAGAAAAGGAGAAGGAAAGAAGTTATCAAGGCTTGGGAACTATAGATCAAGGAGCTCATACCGAGGATGGTTGAAGTCAAGGGAGTGTACACCTTCTTTTGAGGTGAGTTAGGGAAACCATATCTCTCAAATGAGAATAGGATGTCCTAAGACATGTATGATGACTTGTATGTGAATTTTGAACCTAGGTAATGCATAGTAGAACTGAACCTCAAATAGATGCTAGTATACTTGTGTATTTAACAACAACATTGTTTTGAATAACTCTTTGTACTTGGAGTGCAACTAATGTTTTTATTATGTAATTTAAGAAACGACATTGTTTTTTACAAACCTGCACTTGAAGTGCAAAGGACAATGTTTTATTTTCTGAAACTACATTTTTGAACAACTTTGTATTTAGAGTGCAAAAGATGACTTTTATTGTATGAAATAATGTTTTGGAACTTACATATGCATAACTGAGTCATATATGTTGCGTGTATGTGTTCTCTTTTGGCTTAGTGGTTGGACCGATAAATAAAGGCATGATGCCTTACTTGATTTTAGTACTTAAAATTTGTATATGATTTTTGTGATTGGTGTGGTAACGATTGGCCAATCATATGCTAGACACAACAGATTAAGCAACCCCTATACCCTTGATGCTGGTACATAAAAGTCCAGTCCTTGTATCAACATGTTTCTACGGGACTTGCGGGTGATTGCACACCTAGAGGTCTAGTCACTGACGAGGTCACCACCTAAGGTCATCACGCTCTTGTCGACCATAGTCTGGACTCACCACGGATGAAAGTCGAGCCAACATCAGGAATCGATGGGTCTGCACACTAGTTTGGCCTACTAGTAGTGACACACATGATTATTTTGGCTTATTCTGAGATTTATTTTCCTGACGAGATTTGATTTATACATATGAAGCTTTTATGTTTTTATGTACTAGAACTGGAGCCTATGTTCACTGGATGAGTGATTAATAGGCTACGCCTATGTGGTTCCTGATCAGTATATGTTGAGTCATAGGCTAGGCCTATGTGTTTCTATGTCATGTATGTTCATTTCATAGGTGGTTATATGCATACTGGATGAGTGAAAAACTCGTCCTTAGGTTATCTAGACCGTCTTGGTGTGTATCAGGTCTATTTGTGATATATGTTTTTCCTACTCACTGAGTACATAGTGTACTCACCCCCTCTACTTTCCAACCATACAAGATAATTTGGTAAGCTTGAAGCTCTGAGTGTATCTTGCGATCTTTTGACATTTTCGGGGCATTACCGCATGTGGGTAGTCTCTATTTTGTACTTTTGTTGTATAGTGGCTCATGAACTGTTGTTATTAAGTTGGTTATGTTGATATGCTTTATGATTTTGTAAATTAACTCTTGGCCGTCTTGTGGTTTGTAAATGACCTTATGTATGAACCTTTTGTACTGTTGTTGAGATTGCTTTTAAGTGGACTTAAAAGCCCAGAAGTTGTGGTAGAGTTTTCATATGAATATAGAAGTACGTTTAAAACTGATTTGCAGGTATTTTGATTGAGTTTTGGGATTTTTAGAATACATCCGTTGTGTTGTCCAAATGTTTTTAAAGGATATTCAGTTAGTCTTGCATAGTCAGATTAAGGGTACTATGAGTATCCTTAGCCTGGGTATATCGTGGTTGTCATGTGTTCGATGTGGTTCTGGGTCATGACACAATAGGTTAATAAAGCTTATTTAAGAGTTTCATGTTTTAGATTAAACAAGTATTTATAACTTATTAAATCTAATAAAATTTCCCATAGATTGATTATTCTTTTCAATATACATGGTACAACTGAGGTGTATATTACACATAAGCTTGATGTTCCTTTTTTAGCACTAAAAGTGTTGGCTAGAACAAGTAATGATAGGGATGTGGATCCTGATGGGAATGTTATACATAATAAAGTTAATTCAAATAGTCTTGAAGAAGAGTAGTATTGAAAATCACATGGAAGTAAGCCTTGATGGCCATATTGTGTATGATGAATATATAAATACCTTTAAAGAAGAGAGTAGTTCCAAAAGTCATAGTAACAATAATGAAAATTCATTTATCCAAGTTACTTAACATAATAGACATCATAATGAAACTAAAGGAGGTATGATACATAGGAATTGTTATTTCCCCTGGATGATAACCAACTAATGGGGATTGACTCTAGTGAATATGAAAGCTTCCTTAATAATGATGAGTATGTTTATAGTGAAATTGGTAAGGCAATTAGAAGATCTACTATAAGTGTTAGACATAAAGTAGGTGATGGAACAATATAGTTGATACTAGATATGGAATTTGGCAATACAAAACGATTCAAAGATGTTATTGATTATTGAATAGCAACAGGATTAAAGTTAGATAGAAAAAAAAGTGACTCTAAGTGGATTAAAGTATGGTGAATTAAAGATCCAAGTTGGAACTATATGTAACATACGTTATTAAGGACAAATATTTCAAAACCAAGACATATAGGCTCGACCATATATGTTTCATAACAAACAAATCTAAACTGATATAAGCCAATCTTTTTCTATTAGTATTAGCTAAGTTTTTCAGTAAACATTTCAAAAAAAAATAATGTTAGAATAGCTTAATATATCACTACTAAAATCAATGAAGAATGTAGAAAATACTTGAATATATTTTTGAATCAACTATATGAAGAGTTGCAAATAGGAAGATAAGGAAGGAAAGAGTATAAGGCATACTTGTGAATATTCAAACCTTTAAGTTTATATTCATTAATTAAAACTCAGTAATCTTGATTCAATAGTAAAATTACAATTGTCAAGGAACCAAGAAACTTTGTTATTGCAATTCAAGAGATTATAAATTTGATTTGCAATTTGAAATAAGGATGGAGACCCTTAAGACCCATACATGGGATGGATGGTTGTTTCTTGAAGACTAAATTCCTAAAGCAACTAATTAGTGTAATTAGAAGGGATGGCAATAGATGTACGTATCCTATAACATAGGCTATTGTGAAAAATTACTAATTTGTATAATTGGTTGATGTTACTCATATTAGTTGATTTGGAGTTATAATATAGGATAAGGTCACAACAATAACTAATATGAAAAAGGCACTTTAATGTATTATTTTTTTAATTTTTTATATGAGATAATTTTACCTTATATTATTTGAATTATACTTATTAACCTGTGTATTTGGGAATTAATAAGAGTTATTAAAGTCACATTACCAAATCCATGTCATAGAATATGCACCAAGCATATTTATAACAATTGGTATAGATGTTATAATGGTAAAGTGTGACACTCCTAAAAATTCTTAAACCACAATTATCCAAATCATTCCCAAAGCATAATATTAATTACTAAAATCATCTTTAGTTCCAAAAGAGAGAAGTTCGTCAAATACAAAAGTATTCTATATAGCTCAAATACTCGAGCTGTGACATCAAAAAATTACATTCACAAAACTTTACTCAAGTAATTTGCTAGCTTCTCCTAATCTTTACTCTGTCTATCACATGCAGTAGGGTTATCGACAATCACTCGATCTCCTAAAAAAATAAAATCGCAAGGAGTGAGCTACCTACTCAGTAAGGGTAACCGACTATACCCTTAAAATCAAATAACTCAATAAATAATTATAAAACTTAGTCAACTGATTAAAACATACATTTAATACATACACAACATTACTCAGTCCAATCCAAACAATTAACAAACATCTCAAAAATTTTACCAAACAATGATTAACACAAATATTAATTAATAATGGCCATTTATGCTTTATCTCTATATTAACTAAATTGCCTAGGCCCTGCTTAACCTAGTAGGATTACATCCCATGGTCTGTCGACTCATCTCTACTCATCAATAATCTCTCGCTAGTGGAATCGTAATTAAATGTATAAATATCAACACAGGGTATCACAATTTCTCAATCTCTCTTAGCACCCTGGTACTACTTAAGTACCTAGCCATCGAGGCAGCATATCCCCAAGGCTCAGGATATTTCAGTACTTAGCCATCGGTACAGGACATTCATGGGACTTAGGATGCCCCAATATCTACACCACAAACATATACCTAGCCACCCTCACTCATCTCTAAACAACCTATCAATCTATGACCATCGAATGTAGCCTATCCTAGGCAAGCCACCGATTCTCGATTTTCACCAATTATTCACAACCTATTATCAATTAGTCTATATTTAAATAACACAAATTAACAAGCATTACACCTCAATACACATAACAAAATATAATCAAAAAACACTTTGTACTTTGATAATTATTTGTGAAATAAAGAAAACATAATTCATGTATGTAATTATTATTCATTAATTTAATTAATGACCAATTCAAAATATAATTTGTTAATAACAAAACGGTACTCTATTTAATGAGTAAAGTTCAAGGTTATACTTACCTCGATTTCGAACTCATCTAATTTATAGTCCTATTTCCTCCTTAATCGGACCGTCAGACATAGATATTTCAAAATTCTATTAGAATAATTTGCAAAAAATTTTAACTCAAATACACTTAATAATCCAACATTATTCTCTTTTTTAATTTATTTTTAATTATAAAAATAATATCCTTAGCAACCTAACCATCATAATTCCTAAAATACCCTTAACTAATTAAAAGTCCTATTTTACCCTCAGTCATTCCAAATAATACCTAAAATGCCCTTCTTGGAAGTAAGTTCCATATTTACCCCTTCATTCTTTGCATTTCCAATTCTGCCTCTTCATGTAAATTAAATTTTCAAAAAATGTTATCTTTCCCACCCTCTCCTCTTCTCCTATCTCCACTTCTTTTATCATTTTCCAGCCACATTTCCCCCATTTTATCCCTTCATGGAACTTTAGTTATTGTTCCAAACAATCACAACATGCAAACAAACTATAAACTAGTGTAGGATGATCAAAAATCACAAAAAAGACATAAAATGGTAGCTGGAAATTTACCTAATTGTTAATAGATTTTGGGGTTGTTAACCTCTGTAACTCTCTCCCAATTATTTTCAAATCAAACCCAATAAGAAAACACATAAGAGGAGCGTCACATACAGGATAAAATGGTGCATTTAGACACACTTGCCAGCTAGAATAGTTGAAAGAAAAGATGAAGATGATGATGATTTTCATTGGTTTTTCTCTAGTTTTGCAGCTAATAGTTTTTATGTGTGTTTAATAGTATGGGCTAGGTTGTGGGTAACTTTATGTTAATGACAAGCTTTATAGACCTCCCCCTTTTAAAAAAATTTCATCCTCAAAATTAAATTATGTACCTGAGGATCCAAACAAACGAGGATATTGACGTAAAACTTTGTCCTCTACCTCCCAAGTCGCCTCTCCTGGAGAACGATGATGACTCTACAAAACTCGCACCATCAGAATCTCACATCTCTTTAATTCCCTAATTTGTCTGTCTAATATCTCTATTGGCTCCTCTTTATAGGTCATGTCATTTGTAACTTCGATCTCAGGCCTCGATATAACATGACTAGGATCTGATCGGGCTATCTCAACATCGACATATGGAACACATCATGAATTTGTGATGACTCTGGTGGTAATGCTAATATGTAAGCTAATCACCCCACATGTTGTACAATTTCATATAGCCTGATATATCTCAGACTTAACTTCCCTCTCTTACCAAACCTTAAAATTCCCCTCCAAAGTGATACCAGAAGAAATACCATATCTTTAACATTGTTCTTCATCTTCAAGCGATGATGATCAACATATTTCTTTCTCTGATCCTGCGCTGCCTACAAGTGTTGCCTTACCACCCCTATTTTCTCCATTGTCTCTTGAACCAACTCGAATCCCTCTATATCTCAACATATCCGATCTCTACACTGTCTACCATATAATGCCTCAAACGGTACTATACCGATGCTAAAGTGATAACTATTGTTATATGCAAACTCCATCAAAGGTAGATATCTATCCCAATGACACTCAAAGTATAGCAGACAAGCTTTCAACGTATCCTCCAATGTTTGAAGTGTACACTTCGATTGTCCATTCGATTAAGGTTGAAATCCAGTACTCAAATTTAACATAGTCCCCAAAGCTATCTATAAACTCATCCAAAATTGAGAAGTAAACCATGGATCTCGATCCGATACAATAGACACTGGAATCCTATGTAACCTCACAATCTCATCAACATGCAACTTGTCAAGATTGTCCAAGGAATCTGTCTAATGTATAGGTAAGAAATGAGCTGATTTATTCAACCTATCAATAATCCCCAAATTAAATCATGTCTACCTCTTGTCCTCAGTAACGCTACCACAAAATCCATCGAAATTTTCTTCCATTTCTACAACAGAATGGATAAAGGTCTTAATTTTCCTGCTGGTGCCTGATGCTATGCCTTAACCAGCTAACAAGTCAAACACCTTGACACAAATTCTGCTACATCTTTTTTAATTGTTAGCTACCAGTAATAAGGTCTTCAGTTTTGATACATTTTTATAGTACCAGGATGTATAGCATATGGTGCACTATGAGCTTCCTTCAAAATCTCCTTCCGTAATCCATCTGCATCTAACAGAAAAACTCGCCTCCCAATCATCAATGCTCCATCTACTATTATTAAAAAATTAGTTCCCTACTTTGTTGCACTCGCTCTCATCTGCATTAGATAAGAATCTTTACCTTGTGCCTCTTTGATCCTATCTCCCAAATCTGATTGGACCTGTAACATCCCCAAAAAACTACTCACATAATCAATCTCCAATTTCACATCCGGTGCCCTCAACTCCACCAATGGCATCATACTGTGTTTACTCAAACTAACCATTATCCTTGAGCTTTTCTTACTTAAAGTATCTTCCACTATATTAGCCTTCCCCAGGTGGTAATCAATAGCATAATCGTAATCCTTCAATAACTCGATCCATCTTCTCTACCTGAAGTTTAATTCCCTCTAAGTTAAGATATACTTAAGGCTCTTATGATCTGTAAGGATTCAAAATGTCTCCGAGTAAAAATAATGTCTCCAAATCCTAAGAGCATGCATAATCACTGTTAACACCAGATCATGGTTGGGATAAGTTAACTCATGTGATCTCAATTAACGAGAGGCATAAGCTATCACCTTTCCATATTGCATAAATACACACACCCAAACCCATCCTAGAAGCATCAGTAGATACCTCAAAACCTCCACCACTAGATGGTAGCACCAAAATTGGGCTAAAATTCAATCTCTGTTTAAGCTCCTCAAAACTCTAATGAGACTGATTGGTCTACTCAAACTGAACTCCTTTCTTCAACAATTTGGTTAATAGACTAGTTTTTATCAAAAATCCTTCTACAAATCTCTTATAATACCTAGCAAGTCCTAGAAAACTCATTACTTCTGATGTATTTCTAGGTGATTCCCACTCCATAATTTCCTTTACCTTAGTAAGATCAGGCATCACTCCCTTTTGCGACACCACATGTCCAAGAAATACTACCCACTCCATCCAAAACTCACACTTACTTAACTTTGCATACAACTATCTCTCCTTCAGAATATGTAACATAATCCTCAAATATTGCTCATGCTCCTCTTCACTCCTCGAATGCACCAATATATCATCATTGAATACTATCATAAATTGATCCAAATACTCCTGAAAAGTCTTATTGATCAACATCATGAATGCAGCTGGTGCATTAGTTAACCCGAAAGGTATCACTAGGAACTCATAGTGGCCATACCGAGTACAAAAAGTTGTCTTGGGAATACTTGACTCAGCTATCCTCAACTTCCAGTAACCCGATCTTAAATCAATCTTGGAAAATATGATGGTTCCCCTCAACTGATCCAAAAAATCATCTATCCTTGGCAACGGGTGCTTGTTCTTCACCATCACTATGTTTAGCTGTTAGTAATTCATATATAGTCTCATACTTAGGGATGGCAATGGGTGGGATTTGGTTCGGGTATTACTTTACTCATATTCATATCCATTTTTTATGACTCAATCCATTATCCATTTAAAATCCATCGTTTTTTATGATTTACTACCCATATCTAAATCCATTGGATTGTTCAGATTTTTAGATATCCATCAGGTTGTATAGCATATAAAAATATAACTTCTAAATAGAAAAATATAAAGAGTAGATTTTTGCGAATGTTCCAAATCAAAATTACTTTAATAATAATAAGTCAAGATTTTGATTTGTATATATTAAAAAAATCATAAAATTGGAATAATAAAAATAATAATATTCAGTATAAATACAACATACATTTTTCACAATTTAGAACTGAATCAAAGATTTAAATAACTAAAGCTTCAAATTGTCTTTGCGTGAACTTCACAACATTTAAAACTCCATCTCCATATCATTTGCATTATTATCATCTTATAAGAAAATAAAATATGATGAAAAATGTGAGTAATGAGGAGTAAAGTGAAGATTTTAAAGTTGTTTCTTCGTATAAAATTTTAATATTTTATTATATTTAACCATAAATATTTAAGAAAATAGAAAAAAAATAAAATTAATAAAAAATGAGTAGGATATGGGTATCACAGTTAGGGTGATGTTAAAGCACGCGCCATTCACGCGAAATCTGCGAAAGGGCAAATTAGTCGTTGGAAAATTTGTCCAACGTCAGTACGTTATGCAGGACTTTGATTCCTCGATCCCTGTCCCATTCATTGCAGTCATTTCTTGTTTGAATTCAGTTCACATGTTCAAGCTGGGAAAATTTTCGGCTTTTCTTCTGGGAAATTTCTTGTTTGCTCTTTGGTTAGTGGAAAGTGCGGTTTTGCTGTTTTGGGTTTGTTGGTTGTTGTTTTGCGAGAGTAGAGACCCAACTATCGTTATCAACTTAAGCAATCAAATTTGTCATTATGAATCATTTCGATCACCAGCTGATAAAGAAAGCAGAAATGCATTCAATCCTGAGTTTGTCACTGTGAACTTCTCGTGTTTTGCTGTCCAAATAATTAGAATCTCCTACTCCATTTATGGGAATGTTAGATAGAGTGGTTTCGTTTTCTTCTTTATCCAGACTTGAGCAAACTTCCCCCATAATGCTAATCCGTTTTTTAATTAATACCCCACTTCCCTACTTTATCTCTGTTTTCACCGTATAAAGTCGTTGCAAATCCTACAAGACAATGGCGAAGAACAAAAACGGCAACAGCAATACTCAGTCTACTGCAGACCAACAACCAGAAACCATGACCCACTTATATTTCTTCAAGTTTTCCAAGCGTATTCTTGAGTCCTCACTGGCCATTATCGGCTCCTTCCTGGTTGCTCTGCTCTTCATTGGTTGCTTCTTCTACTTAGATTACCAGGCTGTCACGGACAGACTGCGTTACCAGTGGCTGGGACTGGTTAGTCCATTGTCCCCAACAGCAGATTCGAAGAATACCCATAAAGTATTGCCGAGATTTCTCGATAAGGGTGGTGATGGCTGCAATATTTTCGATGGGAACTGGGTCTGGGATGATAACTATCCTCTGTACAATAGTAAAGATTGCTTGTTTATAGACGCAGGGTTTAGGTGTTCGGAGAATGGTAGGCCTGATAATCTCTATACCAAGTGGCGTTGGCAACCCAGTCATTGTAAGTTGCCCAGGTACTATTTCCTTCCAACGTGGTGTTCTTTACTTCCTCAGACAGTTTATTTGAACCTTCTAACATTGGTTTGTTGAGAAAATTTTCGCTCAAGAGCAGTGAACAAACTTAAGTGTTCAAAGTTTTCTAACAGATGGGAGACTGTAGCTTCACTTTTGTTAGGTTAATTAGAAATCTGCTTCAGTTAATTGGCCTGGCTATGAAATGATTGCTTAAAAGTCAAAGAAATGGTTAATGTAGGTGTATACGTACGGACACCTAGTCTCTGTCTAATATTGATACGCAAGTAATGTCATCTATACTTTGCCTTCTTGTTTGTGAAGAAAAACTGTGTTCCATGGCTAAGTAACTGATTTAATGTTTCAACTTTACACTTTTCGTGGTTTAAGCTTTTTTGTCTTGATTAATGTCTGTTTCATTTATCGTTCTTGGTCACTGAAATGTGCCCAAAGTATAGAACTTGTTCCAGCTTATGGACTAGAAACTGTGACCTTGTTTCTCATACTATAACTATAACCACTCTCTTTCGATTGGATTTGAGTTTGGCTATAACAAGTAGATGCATGGGGCATTTTTCCAGTTTGTGGACTAGATTAACACTTGATCTTCAATTTCACTTCAAAAGCAGATTTGATGCAAGGTTGATGTTAGAGAAATTAAGGAACCGACGGGTTGTATTTGTTGGTGATTCAGTCGGAAGGAATCAGTGGGAGTCCCTCCTCTGTATGCTAGCATCCGCTATTTCCAATGGTTCATCAATCTATGAGGTGAATGGAAGCCCAATCACAAAGCATAAAGGGTTTCTAACTTTCATCTTCAAGGACTATAATTGCACCATTGAGTACTACAGAGCTCCGTTTCTTACGTATCAAGGTCGGCCGCCTTATGGAGCTAGTAAGAAAGCTAAAATGACTTTAAGAGTGGATAGCCTGGACTGGAGTTTCCCCCAGTGGAGAGATGCAGATGTGCTCATCTTTAACTCTGGGCACTGGTGGAATTATGAGAAGACAATAAGAGAGTAAGGATAATTTAATTTGATAATTTTACCTGAGAGCTCGTACGAATTATCTTTAAGTGAATGAATGGGTCTGCTGGCTTTTCCGCTTTTGACATTAAGCAAGCAATAATCATTCTGGAATAGATAGATTCATCACTCTCCTACCACTCCTAGCATCCCAACTTCATGTTTGGTGCATATGTGTGTATTAATTTACACAAATCCATGAGCATGCGGGATTGACTAGATGCTCGTCATATGCATGAGATAACATTGCAAATTCTATCATGTTTTTCTTGAAGGCCTAATGTCATCTGTTATCACCACACCAGCATCTAGTGCTGTATAAAAATGAAATACATGAATACTTCGTTTTGCTAAAAAAGAGTTGAATTGTGAACTATATTTGCTCACTTATGTGAACTTGGTCTTGAATTTTGTTTGCTGGCATACCATTGGCTTTGTGGTGGCTGGTACCTCTAATATTTTGAGCTCATAAGTGGGTAGATGATGTATTTATTTGTGATTGTAATTTGTATTTCTTTTGGATAAGACCATAACTTTCTTGACATTGGTTAGAAGCTATCTGTATCCTGTGATATAGTGGGACAGGATATGATGTTTCTATGTGTATGCCTTTCTGCTTACCTCCTCTCTTCTAATGATTGATAATATGACTTCTCTTCTTTTTAACACATTTTAATAATCTACGACTGACGTTTTGCCAATCATATGCACAATCGTGGACGTGCAATACAGCAGAACTGCAAGGAAGTAAATGATGAGGGATGATTTTGCAAGAATTTTTGTGTTTATGTTCTGAAGGAAGACAAGTAGTTGGGTGTTTATACAATGACTTTGGGTTTGTGTTTAACATTAGGGGTTGCTACTTCCAAGAAGGAGAGGATATAAAGGTGGAGATGAGTGTGGAAACCGCTTACAGAAGATCACTTGAGACATTGATTAATTGGATGCACCATGAAGTAAACATGAGCAAAACCCAAGTCTTCTTTCGAACCTACGCCCCTGTGCATTTCAGGTTTGACTCATCCTATGATTATGCGTAATTAATCTTTTGGAAAATTTTTCTTATAGTAATTAGAGATGTCAATAGGCCGGGCCGGGTGAGCCGGGCCCTTTCTGACATCTCTAATAGTAATCAGTTTTTTTTAAATTTGTCCTTACCAAATATTTTAGATGTGCATAATAGAATGAATTATATGATAGAATTCATTCTTAAATGAACTATCATGTTTGGAGTTTATTTAAATAATAGTATAGATTTCAGTTGAATTCCTTTATACCCTTTCTTTGAAACATGAATTTAGTTGGATTAAAAACTGTAATTTTTTAATATATGCATTATCTTACGTTTCCATAAAAGAAAAAGCTTTTTGCCTTTCACATAGGGCATTTGGGTGTTATTATAAGTAAAGTACTATGGAATTCATTTGTAAATTTCATCTGTTATAGCAAGAATTGGACAAAGTTATACCAGCTTGGTGCTACTGAAATCTGAGAATTCAATTTCATAGTTTTTGATGTTTCAAATACGTGACAAGAACATGTGCAAATGAATTCCACAATTTTGTTTTTTCTCTGGACAATATGCATGTTTATGGTCATTTTCCTCTTCCCCTTCTCGGGACCTTGATATATGTTACAAATCTAAGTTGTCACATTACTATTCTTTGATATGGTTATGTTAATGGGTTAAACCATTGATACACATTTTCATTTTTTAGGATGAATACAAGTTCATTTTTTAGAGCAGAGAAAGGCTTCTGAAATGATATACCAGTGTTAGATGATTAATTTGTCCGTAATTATACAATGGATATGTCTAAACAGGAAGTTTGTTGCCACTAGTTATTCACTTCATAAGACTAATTTTCTTGTAAAATAATTTGTAACATGTTAAATGTGACAGCGGTGGTGATTGGAACACTGGTGGTGGGTGTCACTTGGAGAAACTTCCTGATTTAGGATCATTGGCTTATTCAACTGATTACCGTTACAAGATATTCTTAGATGTGTTGACAAGACACTATAACGAGTCACAAGTAAGGAGCTTGAATTTGTTGAATGTGACGAGCATGGCTGCAAGGAGAAAAGACGGACATCCATCCTTGTATTATCTGGAGCCAGAGATTGGTTCGGCATCTCTTCACAGACAAGACTGCAGCCATTGGTGCCTGCCTGGTGTTCCTGATTCATGGAATGAGCTTCTTTATGCACTGTTCCTTAAACGGGAGTCTTTTCACTCACCAAACTCGACAGGATCTTCTCAAGCTCCACTGTAGTTGATACTGAAATCCTTTGGTTTTGATACTAGGATTGGAGGCCTGCAATTTCTTCTCAAAAGGTTGCAGCTTCATGAAACCTCCATATCATTGACAAAGTTGACTATTAAACATTGTGAGCACTGTCATGACTCGACTACTTGGTCAATCATACATGATTCTGGCACCGTAAACAGAAGAAAAGCAGATCCATCACACACTTGTCATTGTTTTGCGACCACAGTAGCTTGTAGGCAGTTATTAATAGGGGTAAAGCTACACAGATTCAATTTCTGTAAGTGTTATAGGAAGCTTGTTCTTTGGGGAGGATGAAAGCAGAATGATACAGAATCCTTATTCCACCTGCTTGTACATTTGCATAGTAGATACATTCTTGAATTTCAATGATTACAAACTTTGTTATGCTGTTCACTGATTTTGAGGTCATGAAGGTGATAAGACTCTATTCTTTTACTTTGTTTCAAATAATTTTTAGTATTTAATTTTTTAAAAAAGTGTAGTACTAATTTATAAAATTAAAAAATTTAAGGTGAAATAGTTATCCCTACATTATAGATTAAAAGCAATATTTGTAGGAGATGCAAATTGAAATGTCTGATGATGTCCAAAAGATGGCGAAAGAAATATCGATTCTTCTTCATTGATAATCCCGACCGCGCAGGTTCAGAATAGTCTCTGGTATCAGAACAATGCACCCAAATGAGACCCTCATGAACTTGATGTCATTGAAAGTGGAAAACATGGCAATACAGAACATGTACATTCGATATAAAGATGCATCCACTCCCATTTCTGAAGGATAGAAAAGAGCAAAAAGCATACACAAACATTTATGATCTGCTAGCTTCTTGTTTCGTGGACGTCCATTAGCTTCCATCAAAATGATCAGGAGGGGCCCTTGGTCCACAAACAGATCTATGTTTATGTAGCCACCGGAAACAACATTTTATTGACCAAAGCAAGACTTAGAAATTTGTGGTAGATGAACAATCAATCGCTCTAAACCTGGAATGGGTACTGTTCATACCTAATTCCACAATCATGAAGCACTGCACGGCCACCTATTCGGCTCTGACAAAGATCCAACACATCGACCTTAGCCGCATTAAGACATGTTGTGCAGTCTGAAGCAGTGAGAATAAGATTACAAGAAGCATGTCCATAGGCAAACGCATTAGGGTAGGGAGATATACTGTAATAGTCGTAGTTCTTCTGAGTAGATGTTGTCGACTGTAAATCATCAAGAACGTAAGCTAAACTAATACCAAATGGGTCACCCTTTGAATACGTCCCTGTGTTACAGCTAGCAGTTGTCAAATTTGAATCAGGAACGCTTGTTATTGTGCTCACTAACGCCAGCAACACAATTATGAGTCGGACTGGAGAGTTTTGAAGAAGACCCATCTTCGTTTTCCTCTTACTCTGTCGGATTTGAGTTAATTTTGTCCTCTGTTATGAGGTATTATAATCTTTCAGGATAAAACTATGAGCTGCATATATCAGGTATAAATGCTTTATCTTTTTGTCGCTTAGCATTTGCATATCATTTGCCTGTGGATGTGCTTCTTTTTGGACCTGTATATAAAAAGGAATCCTGGTAGAGGACGGTACTAAGTATACCCTTGTTCCTACCTTGAAAGTTCCAGTCAGCTATGCATTATTGAAAATCATACGAAAATGAGAGGCCAATTCATGAGTTATGACAAAAAGGAAAGAAACATGACTTAATTTATGTTTTCTTTCGGGTTTGTGCAATTGAAGTAGTGGAAATAATGCGAAACAAGGGTACAACTTGATCGCTGATTTGAATCATGAATGCCAGTAACAACGCTATTTACCTATTGATTCAACACGAATGCCCAGAAATAGGGCAAAGAAATGCACATAACCATCAGGATCTATTATTTATCAAAAACTATGAAATACATAGCTTGGGAGACTTAAGTAGTAAAACTCTAAAAATTACCAAAAAGGGCAAAAATATTAAAATATTCCTATTATGAAAATAGACAGAAAAATATGAAAAACGCATCCAATTGCATTGAAATCGGACATTCCTACTAAAAGTTATGATAAATCAAAAAGTTTCCAAAAATAGCAAAAAGTGAAATCGACTATGAAAAAGCGAAAATCTAGCCTTTTTGGAAGTCGACAGAGTTAAGACTGCATTTTGTCAAATCTGTCCAGATATGCGCACGCTATCTCTTGGACTACATCATTGTTCCCAGGGTGGATATAATTCACCCTGGAATTGTCATCGTCTGACGAATCACCAGAATAGGGAATCAAATGCTTCATATTGAACACATTAGTCGTATGAATATGACTTGGCAGCTTCAGATGGTAAGCATTAGGATTGATTTTCTCGATGATCTCCACAAGACCAATTTTCTGAGCAGATAGTTTATTGTAATCACTAACAGTAAAGCGATCCTTGATTAGAATTGCCCACATGAAGTCACCCACTTTAAACTCAACATATCGTCTCTTCTTATGTACAACCTCTTTGTACTTACTGACAACCTTTAGCAAATCTTCACTAACAGCCTTATGGACATCCCGCAATTCAGTAACAAAATCTTTTGCTTTGCCATACACTTTTGTCTTGCTACGTAAAGGTAACAAACCAAAAGGACCACGAGGAAGAACATAATACACAATCTGAAAAGGACTATATCCGGTACTATGATTAATTGCATGGTGGTGCGTAAATTCAGCCTGGTTTAGTCCTCTTGGTTTGTACTTACCGACAGTCTTTAGCAAATCTTCATGAACAACCCTCATCCCACAATTTTGTAACAAAATTTTTGCTTTGCCATGCACTCTTATCTTGCTAGGTAAAGGCAACAAACCAAGAGGACCACAAGGAAGAACATAATACACAATCTGAAAAGGACTCTATCCGGTATTACCATTAATTGCATGGTGGTGCACAAATTCAACTTGGCTTAGTCCTCTTGGTTTGTGCTTACCGACAACCTTTAGCAAATCTTCATGAACAACCCTATGGACATCCTGCAATTCAGTAACAAAACCATGCAGTCTTGTCTTGCTAGGTAGAGGCAACAAACCAAGAGGATCACGAGAAAGAACATAATACACAATCTGAAAAGGACTATATCTGGTACTACGATTAACGCGTGTTGGCCATTTTCCATAGACTGCACCAAAAATGGCTAAGGAACTTGGTATCTTTGTCAGAAACAATTGAAGATAGCAGGTCATGCAATCTGTACACTTCTCTAAATAATAATTGCACCGCATGAATGGCATCGGTAGTTTTCTTGCAAAGAATAAAATGAACCATCTTAGACAAACGATCAACAACAACGTAGATGGAATCATTACCTCGCTATTGTTCTTGGTAGCGCCAACACAAAATCCATACTTATATCAACCAAAGGTTGCGTAGGAATTGGTAAAGACCGATAGAGGCCCACATTAGTTGCTATTCCCAACTTGGTAGATTCGACAACATTGCATAAACCTTTTGACTTCCTTTCGGATGGTTTGCCAAAAATAGGAAGCTTGCACCAACTTCAAGGTTCTGTCATGCCCCACATGTCCTTTCCCGTGCAATTTGGTTGTAACATCCCGTTCCCATATTAAGAGTTAGAATCCAAAAATACGGTACATGTGAGATCAACGAGAGATTAAGAAAAATACATTTTCATGCTCATGCATATTGTTAGCATACATCCACGTAAATTTGAATTTTTGCACACATTAAATGACTGTACATGCATTCATTAACATTCTGGGTATAATTGACTTATATACGTGAAAGGTGATTTTATTGAGAATTGTGGTTTATGGGTACTGAAAATTTAATTGAAAAGTGTGTTTAGTGATTTTGAATTTTTGGTGAATTTAGGAATAAATTTCGAAAATGTTGAATATTATTAGACTAGGAAAAATGCCACTTGGTGAGTAGATTGATAAATGGAAATGGAAATGAGTTAAATGATATTGAAGAAATTTTTGGAGATGATTTTAGAATTTGTGAGAAGATGTTATTGAAAATTCTGGTGATAATTGGAATAAAAAGATGGGAGTTATAGAACTAGTTCAATAAGAATTAGTTAGTTGGGAAACTAGCTAAAGCTTTAGAAATTGGACAAGTGTCCAAGTCTTAAGCCACGATTCTTTTTATTTGAAAGACAAAGACACTATTTTTCTTGTCTCAAAAATATCTTCTTAGTGGCTTTCTTCTCGAGCCTTCTTCTTCTTTGTCACGGATTCTCACCAAACCTTCATCAATGTTATACACTTGGGTTTCCTTTACCTATTGTTGCTCCCACTTTGTTATTTCTTTCATTTGCCCAAAGAAAACCTAACCTAATCCACATTCAAGATGATGTACGTGGATGTAGGAAGAGTTAGGGCTTCTTGAGATTTTGAAGAACTTGGAGTTTTGTCAAGTAAGTATTATGTAAATCCTTATGAGTGGTAGAAATATGAATCAACTTTGGTGATATATTTGTCATTACATGATCATGAGAAAATGGTTATTTTCATGAACACTGTGGGTTTAAGATGAAAATATGGATTTGTGGTTTTTACATATTTGATGATTAATATGTCATAAGAGTGTTTTAAAACAGTTTTTGAGTTGGAAGATCAATGAAAATAGGAATGAAATGAGTGCAGAAATTTTTGGAGAAGAATTGATGTATATATAAGTATATGCTCTGTTTTGTTACTGTCATTTGCATGTATTTTTGAGTATCTTTAGAGATGATTTGCAATGAGTTGTGAGTTAAGAAATAGATGTAAGGTGATGTCCTGATATGGGAATGATTAAAATGATAAATGAGAGATGAAGTGAAAGTGTTGATGGAGATGAAAAAAATTGCAGCAGTGGAAGGAAAGTGCAGAAAAATGAATAAGATGCATGAATATGTGATGTTTTTGATATTTGGTGTTCATTCTTGGGATTTGATCTGTTTTTGAATGTGTTGGGTTGAATGGAAGTCGAAAATGGGGTAGACGTAAGTTAGAAATGTTGATTTAAGAAAAAGAAAAGAAGAAGAGAAGAAAATTGCAGTATCAGAAGAGAAGAAGAAAAGCAAAGAAATTGGAAAAGCACGATTGTGCAAACTTTTCTATTAAGTTTGAAAGTCATGATCATGCTGGAGCACGATTGCGACATTTGGATCTCGCAAGAAACTCACGATCGTGCTCCTGCACGATTGTGACTTCTATGGTTATTGAAGGGAGACAATTTGTTCGAACATCCTTCAGTATTTTGGTTATAACTTCTTTTTCCGACCTCCAAATGACTTGGGACACATTGTTTTACATCTACACCAAAAATTATAACAATATGAAATCATTTTGGAGAGATTGAGTGATAAAATTGGGACAGAAATTGGTTAGAGAGAGTGGGTGTGCACGACAGTGCGTTAAGGTTGCATGACTGTGACTTGTTGGTGTGCACGGGCGTGTGTGAAGGTTGCACACCTGTGACATGGTTAAGTTGGAGTGCACGATCGTGACTTATTTTGTTAAAGATCAAAAGTGCACGATCACGAGCTTTTTGCTCACCGAACATCCTTCCTTCTTTTGCCTTTAGCTTCTTCTCTAGTTATCTAAATGAGATGATTTTTGATTTGGAGTAAACTAGAGACATAGGGATACAAATTGTGAAATAGAGTTTTAATTCAGTCTCTAAGAATTTCAATTTTTGGATGGAAGATAAGTACATGGCACTGTTTCAGTGTAAGAACAGTCCGAAAATGTTTGATGTATAACTTTCAGATTACTGAACCAAATTGAATGATTTTAGTGTCATTAAAAACTTAAGACAATGGGGAACATTTTTCTAGAAGAAAGTTGTAACATCCCATCATCGATGGGAAGGGTAAAATAGTAATTTGGAACGGGTTAGGTGTAGCATCCCGTTACCCATGTTAGGGCTAGAATTGTAAATTGTGAGAATTTTGATGAGAAATTAGGATTTTTGCATATCTTGCATTATTATTTGTGACATGCACATTTTGC
>JANZXV010000009.1:15483647-15506285 GCA_027576455.1 Erythroxylum roigii
TGAAAATTTGGGACATGTATAAATTGATTTAGAAGAAATTTATGAATGGAGTTTGATTATGTAAAATTCCCAAAAGGAAAATTGGAAATGGTTTCGTATAACGAGGAAGGAATGAATAAGATGGAAAAAAAAAATTATATCGGAATTTTCGGATTAATTCCAACGCGGATTCGGATTCTAGTTTGATATTTTGTGTAAGTAGTTGGATTTCGAAAACGGGATCCAACATTTCATAGCATTAATCACTAAGTTTTATGGAATAAATGTATAACCAATTAAGCACATATCAACGAAGTGTTGACTTGATGATTGACATTGAATTTGTTGTTATTCAAAGATTCATTGATTTTTTGTAACTGCGTTTGTGGAAAAATATGTAGATGATTGATTATTGATTGAAACTGTGTTTTCTTTATGCTTGGGTGAACAATTACGTGATCCATCCATCAATATTAACAGTTGCGTTGTTGGTATATTTTTGGGATTACATGCTTGATCTTTTAGTATTGAAGCTACTATGTGTGGGTTTCTTCAGTGATCAGTTCGAAAGATTCACAACATATTTTTGTTGGACAATTTCCTATGATTTCGGTTTAATGAGGTTGTACATATAGGGAAGTGTCTTTTGACTCGTGTTTCTTTGTTTATATTATTTTTTAGTAAGTTGCAAAAATCCTCTGTTAAGGTTAGCATAAGTTGGTCTTGCTATTGTTGTGAATACTTTCACAGGTGAGAGTACAAATGAGTTGCGTCAAGGGATGAATAGTGTCGGCTCAGTAAAATCTTGTGTAAGACTATTGTACTTCAGCAAAAGTTAATTAATCTAGATGAGGGTCTCGCAGACATAGGTTGTGCCGAATTGTGTCAACAAATTTTATGTGATGATTTATTTGCTGCATATTAACTTTTTCTGCTTGTAAATAAATTCTGGAAAATTCACAATTGTTGATCCAGTTGTTTTGTGATTAGCAACCGTCAGATTCAATTTGAAGCAACTACGGCCGAAAGTATATATTGTGGAACTACATCCTTTGGGTTTTTCAGATATATTCACTAAGGTACGTCCTGCAGTGAGTTCTAAGTTTATGAGAATGAAACATGGAATTTGTAGATACTAAAGAAGAGTGTTGAAAATTATATCAGTAGCTGCAGATGTTGCTGATTAGAATTAGATTATCTAGCTGCATATGCTGTCTCTGAGGCTTTTTAATCAAGTCTTATACTTTCTGTAATGCATTCTCTTTTTATTTTCGTTAGCTGCTAGAAAATAACCATTTATCGCTAAGATCATATTAACATGTTCAGATTTTCTTGTTTTACTACTGTTTTTAAGCACGCTTTGAATCAATAAAAGAATGTATGATTTATAGCCAAATTTGTGTAATTTCTCAAGTTTTTCTGTTTTAAGTCGTACAATTGTGTTGAAGATCATGTTGAAGCCTTTAAGTTACCCCCAAAAGGTAAGATCCTTGCCCTGACTGAAGCGTATCATTGAATGTACAGTATATGTGAACTCAAGATAAGTTTGAATTGATGCAATATTCTTCTTGCTTCACGAATGGATCAGATGGTTTAAGAGAGTATTTGTGAATAACACAGCCTTTCCTGGTAAGGACCGTTTTCCGAGTTATCAGAAGTTTTGTGGGCGTAATAGCCTATAACACAGTAAGAAGGTCAAGTAACAAAAGATGTTATACCACCAGTATTATGCATTATGCATTATGCTGCAGTAGGGACATCAAATCACCCCAGTATCATGATAGACATTTGATGTCCTACAGTTCCCGAGTAACTATCTGCTAGTTACAGTCTTCTTTTTCACTTTACAAGCTCTTAATTTATAGGATTTTATATATGATTTATCATGATAATAATCTTTCTTAAATGCACATTGCCTTCTGTGCAAGAAAAAGTGACCATGCTTCAAAACAATATTAGTTTCTACAAAAAGAAGCAAGTTCTCCAAGTTCTTCCACCTCCTTCACCAATTCTTCCAACTTCTCCACAATCTCAATCAATGCAGCCACAAAGCTCGCTATCTTCAGTAAATCAGCATCCTCTACTTTTTCTAGTTTTGATATGGACACGACTCGACTCAGTTCTTGTCTCGCTGATTTCAGCTTTGGCACTATAAAAGCTTCTGATTGGCATCTTCTCATTTCTTTGATGCTATCTCCAAGCTCTCTAATGGTCCATGCCAGAGATGAGCCGATTGCTTCACAAGGTTGTTTGTATGGATGTCTGAGTGCCATGGAATCCTGCACAGTTTAGGACAATCTTTATAGTTGTATTTGGGAAGAAAAGAAAATTTGGTGGCACAGGAGCTCTTTATTCATGTTTCAAGCTACGAGCATTTAAATTCATGTCTTGTACCTGCCCTGATGACTTAAGGCCAACTTTAAGAGATAGGATGACCACCGTCAATTCTCTAAGAACATCTCCAATCTTTTGGTATTGCTTCCAAGGGTAGGAAATACCAAATTTTCCATGCCATGGTTCCCATCTTGCAAAATTAATCTGAAAGCATAATTCCGGACGTTGGATTCACTTGAAAAGATTATGGATAAAAGGTTAGGTACTGTATTGCGACAGAAGGTATAAAATAAATTATGATACCAGTGATTCATCTTTTGATTTCGAGTGCAGGACTTCTATACAAATCCTGAAAGGTGAGATTAGCTGAATCTGCTCGTTGTCCTTATCACCAACCCTGAAATGCTCTTCCAAGCATCCTGTAAAGTGAGCATATAAAAAGAGCATGTTCAGAATTAACCAAGGGAGTGATTGGATAGAGATGACAAAGATTGAAGTGAATCCACTAAACAGATTCACCTGTCTTTAACTAAGACTTTTTTTATAAAAAAATTATTGAAATTGATAAGAGATAAGCATAACATCTGGAGATTAGTAAGCCTCTCCTACATCAAGCATAAACGAAACAACAACTTGGGTTTAACTAATAGACTTGCCTTCAAAAGAACTGGCAAGTTTTTCAAATTTGGAGACCATAGAACCGTGAAGCTCGTCACTAGCCCATATAGGAAACACAAATAAGCTCGTACAGATGCAGATGACAAAACCGAGTACAATCATCACTAGACGTTCGCGAGTTATGTCCATCACGTTTTGATCTTCGCGGGAACCCGATACAGCCACCAGAGTGAAGGTAAGGATGAATATCATTGCTCCATAGTCATAGGTTCTCTTAAAACTTGGAATTAACCTAGAGTACGTTGCTGCTCCACCTGAAATATTTCAAGAGCACGAATTGTCTTTATTCTAGTTAGTAATTTGTTGTGGAGACTGCAACGAATTGAAAAAGTTGGCAAGAATTTGATTTTACTATGTCACGTAGTAGTTCACTTGACATAATAAGATTATGGTTCAGGACCAATGAAATGTTTGAATACTGAAGCTTGTGTTGATTGCTGAGAATGGGGTGTCCTACCAAATATGAACACACAAATCCCAACTATGATAGAGTTTCCAACCCCACCAAATTCCTGAGACAAATTTGCAATTAAGTATCCCAATCCTCCTCCTAGTACAGTTCCAATTCCACGATTTAATCCCTTGCTTAGTGTAGCACCTGAAATATAATATCAAATGATATGAGACTTAATCAGAAGTTCAATATGTGCAAGTTAATTTGCCAGTGGAACTAAACAATGCCATCAAAAGAGGACAGATATGTTCTCAACCAACCTGCATAGAACTCAAAAATAACCACAACAGTCATTATAGCCCACAGAGCATTGTTGTCTCCAACTTGATCGTAGAGAGGATCCAGCAAGTAGAGAAGAGAAACTATGACGAGGGCAACTCCTACCTTGATGCTGTGAATTAATTTTTTCATGTCATGCTTACGTGTTTTTTCTTTCAGCAAGGAAACAACAGAAACAGGGGAAAATCGAAACTTTCCATTTTCTTCTTTTCGAGTTGCTCCGACTACATCTGTAATTGTTATTACAGTTGAAGCCATTGCTTACCAATTCTGTCGATTTTTCTCCCTTTTCTTCTTGATCTTTCTTGCTAAGTAGTTTGAGTTGGAGAGAAACCAACTATATATAGCAATCCCATTAGGCGTACGAATTGAAAGATAAATGTTACTAACTTTAGCCCCGAAGTGGACATAGACATTTCGCACTCTAAACAGTATATACGAATTCAAACACCTAGGAATTTGATCTCAAGAGATATAGGTACAGTTGTGAACTTGGTGACCTTAACGGAACACGCATGAAAAGCATTGTACCTTTTGTTGTCTGTACCATGTAGGGAATGTTTCTTTAGCTCGATCACCCCATGTTTATAATGGTGGAATACATTCAGACACGTACTACTAGCTACGGTTCTAAAGGCCGATGTCGGAAGGTAGCTCAGTTTAGTACCTAGGATGCCATGCCTCAAATCAATGTCAATGTACCAGTAGAATTACATAAATATCCCACTATAGATAACAAAAAGTATGGTCAGTAGAGCTATTGCATCCTAAAACTAACCCAGAAGGGTGACTGCATCCTGATACCAGTTTGCAGTAGCTTTCAAAATCAAATTTGATCATTCTGTAGTTATATTATAGCAGAACTCTAGTCATTCCATCAAGACAATTCCATCTTATTTTGAGGCATTACAGTTCATTATTAATCTTGATTAGCACTCATGAAGGATTATCTTGGTGTATTTAGTCGAAGAATATTAATAAGTAATAACATATGTAAAACGAGTTTCCAGGAGCAGTCAATCCAAAGCATTCTAAATAAGAAAGATTTCGCTATAAGATCACTGATAGAAAAAATAAATGCTAGTGATGATTTAATTAAATATTGATCCTCCATACTATAGTGGAATTGCTCCATTACAATGCCACTTCCATTTGTCTCCTACGTGATTGTGTTGGACTGTTTTTTATCCTGGTTATCAAATATTGGGTTAAAATATTAATACTCTTTGACTAGATCATGCTTCTAGCAATTGTTGGAATAACTCTTATTGAGTTTAATCATTATTTTATGGATCAATGGAACTTCAAAACTTGTAATATTGCTATTTAATTTGATGCATAATCGTCCAATGTAGGCTTGTATTATATAGCACCACCAAGATTCACTTTCTTGCAAAATCTATATCAGTAAAAACTGTGGATAGGGAGGTTCTAACATATCAAAGATAAGCAGTCATATGTAATTAATTACAAGTGAACACAGCTGTTAACAAAGATTTGACTATTTACATTTCCCCTCTCCACTAATATTATGTAGTGATCCACAACTTTTCTTATCTGCATTATCCAAGGATAGGACATTTAATCACCTTACATGCCCCTCATGAATGTGGGGTAGCCAATTCCATATTCCATGAATAGTTTTCTGACAAGGGATTGGATGGTTCTTTGTTATTACATTCAGAAGGCACCTGGACTGCACAATCTATGATATTTTCAAGGCTTCTAAATTAGCACCATTCAAGTACACCTTAGTTATTCGTTCTAGTGCTTATGTAGGAGTACGATGATAGTACATTTCCACGCGTTATACCTACCCGCGTCATCTAGGACTATATCCCCTAGCCCCAGATGGTGGCCTGAGCATTAGTTCTGATGCCACAATCCATATCAGAAGATAAAGCTTTTATTGTCATTTGCTTGGCTTCTTGTCATTTGATAAACCAGTCCAGTAGTTGCATTAATTTGGCATTCGCGCTTTGCTAGTGCTCTATCATCTAAGCTTGTGAGTGGTTTTCCATTTTCAGGGCGTAAGAACGATCGCAAATTCAAGCTTGACATTTGACAAAAACCTACCACACAAAATATTTGTGAAAAGATTCGTCTCATTCAACGTACCTAACAAATGCCACCAGAGATGCTGCTTCATCCATTGAAATAACAAAAGGGAATTCGTATTTCACCTACTTGATTATCTTTCTTTATGTACAGTCGTGAAGAAAATTACTAGAATTTCCATTCACTGTACGTACAACAGAACATACTATTAGCTACATTTGTTTTGGGGACGAATTAGAAATCGTCACTAAATGTCAACTTTTGGCAACGATTTAAACATTAGTCGCCGAAAGTTGTGGTTTTGACGACGTTAAATAAAATCGTCGCTAAAGCAGTTTATCTAGCGATAATTTTCTGGAGTTGTCACAAAAAAGTGCTTAATTTTGCAACAGTTTGTGTATGTTGTCACCAAAGGTCAAGCATTTGGTGATGAGAATTGCAAATGTCCTTAAAAACACGAAATTTTCGCAATGAAATATATAGTTTGTCGCCAAATGTAGACTTTTGGCGACTAATTCCAAAAGTTGAGACTAAAGAATTTATAATTAATAATGTTAATTTGATAAATTTGTAATGATAAGTGTGTTTAATAATCCTAAGGTTAATTATAATTGACATTTATATATAATTTTCATATTTTTGACTTATTTTTCTTTATAAATTTCTTTAAATATATAGTTAATACATTAAAACTCTATAAATTATCCTTTTGAATATAAAAAGATAAATATAGTTAAAATTTACATATTAATAAGATAAAAATAATAATAAATTTAAGTTGAGTACTATTCTTAATCATTAATATTTATTAAGAATAAAATAATAATAATACATAAAAATATTGAAAATTGTAAGCAATATAATATAATAATATATGCAAGTAAGTAGTACATGATTTTAAATAGAAATTTAACAATTCGTACAGACATACAACAACAACAATAGCAACGTCAGCACCCAATATGAATCCCGCTGATACGTGGGCTCTGGAAAAGTCCAATAATACGCAACCTTACTCTTAACTAGTTGAGAGGTTGTTTCCAAATTCTTATAGACATAACAATAAATAAAGTTTCATACTTATTCCATCGAAAAGGAAATGAAATCATTATTTTTTTGGATTCCAAGTGATATGAGAGTCGGTCAAGGTAAATGAGTTCACTATCTCTGGATTCCCAAGAAGGGTCTTTGCACGTTCAAAGGCATCAATTGAAAAGGTTAAAGATCTTCCCTCAGGTGTTGGGTTATTGACACCCTCTTCCAGCAACTTCTTGGCTATAACTAAACTTGCAGAAGATACAATGAATGAATCTCCATATGCAATATGGATCACTGAATTAGATGAACTATTAGTACGATGCGTTTGACCTGAGACACAATTAGTATATAACTTAAATAGCTAGTTAATTCAAACCGTATAACGAAGCCAAATTCGAAAACATGCACCTGATTGAACATAGATAGTAATTGAAATCAATGATTGTTCCAAAACAGCCTATTGCCCTAATCTTGTACCAACCATAAGGACATTGCCTCCGTTTCCATTTTTGTCTATGTTTTCTTAAACAATCGAGTAAGCTTTACACAAGATATAGTATATACAATCAAACGTTCATCTAAGAGCTTATTATGATGCAAATAAGATACAAATAATTAAGGAAGACAGGTAATTCAAATGATACGAAAAGCTTTGAAGAAGAAGATTTGCCATGGAAGACAAGTGGTGTTAGTATATGATGAGGAAATTTGTTTTGCATCGATTTGTTCTTTACTAGGTAGAATTTTCCCATATTCCTCCCAATGAAGCTTGTTTCTACCATCAGAAACCAGTAGCCACGTCAACATTCCTCGATGAATTGATGTTAACAGTTTAATTACGAAAAGTCAATTTAGCATAAAATTCATTATGATTAATTAAATTTGGTAATCAAATCCCACAAATTCTAGGTATGGAATGAACTGATGCAAAAGACACTTTCTGCATTTCATGTCTATATGATCTATTATGGTAGTTTGTCGATGATAAGACAAAGTACTACAATTCACTAATGGTACAAATTTGGTGTAAAAGCAATTATATGGTAAATATGTACATAAACATCTGTTGCAAAATGTGCCTTGATTCTCTAACAAACCTTTCATCAAATAGTTAGTAGGCTTTTGTTAAATAAGCATGAAAGGTGAGAAAAAAAATGTCCACCCTTCATCATCCAATACAAAAACACAATTCACCATCTTCCAAACATAAACAGAAAAAGAAACCCATACACCATTTATAGAACAAAAAGCCCATATTAACTCCGAAACGTAGCAGAAAAATAAAGAGGAGCGTTCTTGGTAACAAAAAGAACAATACATTCCAACACAGGACACGATGCTTTGTCAACAGTGAGGACCACGAATCAGGAGACGACCACAAAAGAGGAGATGACGCTTCTTTGATAGATTATAAAGAGGAAATACGATGACTAACACAAAAATGAAGACAACTTCATTTTCATTTTAATAACCTAGTAGAAAATGACGTCTTTGTTGTTAAGGTAAACAATAGCGTTTCCAATTAAGTCAGAAGAAATTAACCATTTGGTGAGGATTCAAAAACCCACCGCTAAATGGTTTGCAATTACCATTTGGCCTCACCTTTGACTAACATAATTATATATAATATATAAATTATATGTTACAATATGAAATTTTTATATAATAAATAGATAATTATTATTAAATAGAGTAATATATATATATTACATAAGTAAGATAAGAGAAAATTTATAAATTATGTAATAATTCATAAATCATTATACTAGTTACAATTATTATCTATACATTCATATAACATTATATT
Source organism: Erythroxylum roigii (assembly GCA_027576455.1). Lineage (NCBI taxonomy): Eukaryota > Viridiplantae > Streptophyta > Magnoliopsida > Malpighiales > Erythroxylaceae > Erythroxylum > Erythroxylum roigii. Next base: position 15,492,275 of record JANZXV010000009.1, read on the forward strand.
AATTACCATATATGATAATAGTAATAATAGCAATTTAATTAAAAATAAATTGCAATATAGTAAAAAATGGAAATTAATATTAAATGTTATTATTATATTTTAAAAATCAAATTTAATATTATTTAAAATCTATTATAAGTCGTATTTATAAATATAGTTAACAACAATGTCATTTCAAAGAATAAATTTAATATTAATAACAATGATTGTATAAGTGTAAACATAAATTTAGTTAACAAAAATGTCATTTATGCTTTTTATTAATATTTTTTAATATATATGATTTCATAATTTTACGTGGTCTCACAAAACTGTATTTATTATATATAATTTATATAGTAATTTATGCTTATGATATATTAAAAAATTGTGCAAAATTTAAAAATCTATAAAAAAAAAGTATAGTATTGGCGATGATTTCTAAATTGATGGCCAAATTGTCAAATATTCGGATAGTGTTTAACATTTGACGACGAATTGTGAGATTGTCACAAAATGTTAAGGGATGTAAACAAATTCAATGAAAATGACTTGGTTCTATTTAATCTCAAGGACGATGATTTTGTAAATTAGTAACCAAATCTTAGCTGTATATTAACCTTATGAATTCATCGTCAAAGGTTTCAATGTGAAAAAAAAATCAGCAAGGACGACATCATTTGTTCAACGACAAACGACGTCGTCTCTGCATCTGTTTAATTGATGCAACTTGACACCCCCTAAATTTTCTTTCAGCCTCTCCTATCTCCTGCATGATTCTGTGTCGATTGGTTCTTCTCTTCGTCCATTCATGTTATTTCATCTTGTTCTCTTCATTTTATCTTCCATCATCTTCGTGCAATTGTAGTCGAGGTAAGTAATTGATGTTTTATTTTGTGTTTTTTTTGTTTCATTATTGTTGTTAAATGCTATGTTGATGGTTGGTTTTAGGTTGAGTTGTTTGAGTTTATTTGGCTTGTTAATGGTTGAATGGTTGATTGAATGTGTTCATGTTGGTGAAGAAAGGGAGAAGACAAAATTTTGTTTTATTAGTTTGTGTTGAATTTTTTAAGTTTATAAACTGTTCAATGAAAGTTCTCATAGAGATTTAGTGTTCTGTTTTAAACTTATGAACGAAGTTATTTGTTTTTGTTTTAATAGCGTTTTGTTTTCTAAGGATGGTAGTGCTAAAGAGAAGAGGCTGTGATGTATGAAGAGTGTTAAGGTTTTGTAATTATATATATAGAAAAGATGAGTGATTTATATATAAGAATAATGATAGATTAGTATATTTTTATCTTAATTTTTTAGCATTGGAATCTAGTAATCTAATTGAATCTTCTATTAATGAAATAGTTTGCATTGAGATTTGTGTTAACTTTGATATAACATAACCTTTATTTTTCCTAAAGTGGTAATATAGCCATAGTCTATATATCAAATTCAATTTGATAGAATTCAAATTCAATTATTCAAATTTGAATAGATTTTGACTTTATAAATAATTTTCAAAACCAATTAATTAACAAAATTTAATTAAATCTAATCCCAAATTAACTAACTCAATTAGATTTATTCATCTTTTGTCTATTTTTATATAATCAACAACATATATTCAAGCTTCTAAAATTCAAGAGTAGAGAGCATAAAGAGTCTTCACTTTAAATATTCATAATGGCATTAGTCTTATGTTGATCAATATGAAGGACTTGATAAATAATGAACCCTAAAAACTTTCTTGTTATGTCTCTGGAAGCAAACTTTATAAAATTGATCTCCAAATGAAAAGAATTATAGCCTTTTGAAACTTTATGCAAGTATTCAAGGTGACCCTCTTGAAATTTAAATCCACTAACTTTAATCATCAACATAACTTAAACATTATTATGAAGCATGTCATTATAATTGTTTTGTATAGCCCATTGGTATACGACACAATGTAAGTTTAAAATGGTATGAAATTATAAATTGAATTCATAAATTGTATTAACAATTGTTAATTAGATTAAGGTTAATAATTATAAACCATTTCTATTTATAAAGTAATCATCATTAATTTGATTTATTCTTTTTTTTGGCACAAAGTTTCATTAACATGTATGTATGCTATTTCTTTTTTTAAAAAAAATTTAGTGTTTCAAATATCACTATTATTTCACAATTCCATTGTAGAACATAAAATCCTATATAGAAGAAGATGGATTTATATATGTAAGTAATAGTCTAATCTTTTAATTTACTTATTGATGAAAAATATTCCTTGAAATCTATACCCTCCCCTTAATTATATAGCCACTAATCTAGTTTTCTTTGTTACTATTGTACTTGGTTCATCTTTAGTTTAAAACCTTAAGATCTAGTCAAGGCATTTTATCCATTTCCCAAGACCTAAGACTTGACTCTAGGCATTTTATTCTTTTTCAAGTCTTAAGATTCACTGTAAGCATAGAAATTTCATTTTAAGCCCTATCACATTGTTATAAAAATTTTCTACATTTTAAGTCCTAAGACCCAACTTTATGAAAAAGTGTATTACATTAATACAAAATTATTTTTTTCGTAGGCCATGTTTTGTTCTAAAGGGTGTCAATAATCGTCCAACCTTGTCCTTCTTTTATTGTAGTCTTCAGTTGTCCATCTATCCAGTTAAGGCATCCAACTAATCTTTAACATATGTTTGCGTTTTGTGTCAATGCAAAGGAGGAGTTTGTTTTATGTTGTTCTTGGCAATATTCTTAGAATCACTGATGAGTTTTTTTATGTTAAGCTTTAATAGTCTAAGTATTTATATTTGGGTTTTGTTTGAATAATTAAAAAGCAGATGTATGAATTACATAATTATTCATTACACATCGCTTAGTGTTTGTTTGAATTCAAACTTAGTATTGATGATTAGAAATTCACCTGCAATTATGGACAATCCTTTGCATAATAAACCCCTAAGATGGTGTATAGGTTGGAAACCCATGATGCAGCTCCTACGAGGCTTATCGGTGAAATATTCCATGAGCTTAAGAGTTACAGCGAGAACTTGCTTTCTCGATTCATGTGGTGTAACAATACCACGTACCATAGTGTTTATTTGAATTCAAACTTAATTTATGAACTTGTACTAATTAATGGAGAAATATTAACATTAGAAATTCACCTACAATTATAGACAATATTTTACATAATAAACCCCTAGGATGGTATAAAGGTTGGAAACTTATGATGTAGCTCCCATAAGGCTTATTGGTGAAATATTCCATGAGCCTAGGAGTTACAGCGAGAACTTGCTTTCTCAATTCATATGGTGCAACAATGTCACATACCTTAGTTCTTGTTTAAATTCAAATTTAATATATAAACTTGTACTGATTAATATAGAAGTATTAACATTAGAAGTTCACAAACAATTATGGACAATCATTTGCATAATAAACCCTTAGGATAGTATATAGGCTGGAAACATGTGATGTAGCTCCCATGAGACTTATCGGTGAAATATTCCATAAGCCTAGGAGTCAGAGCGAAAACTTGTTGTCTCAATTCATGCGGTGTAACAATGCCACGTACCATAGTACTTATTTGAATTCAAAATTTGACAATGAACTTGTAGTGATTAATGGTTATGTTATATAGAAAAAGGATTGCATTTAGTAATTCAGTTAGTTACTTTTAGTTGTATAGGTAGATGGACAAAAGTTGGATGTCTCATTGGAAATGGGCCACTAAATACTTAAAAGGAGTTACAAGTTTCGTGCAATTTGTAAAAGATTAAATGGGTGATGAATGTCGTTTTCATTGTCCTTGCATAGATTGCTTAAATGTTAACATTCAAAGTGAAGATGTGGTATATAATCACTTGCTAATCCAAGGCATAGATAAATTTTATAATCCATGGCTTTATCATGATAAACGTAAGGAAGCAAGTTTTAGTAGAAGTGATGGTACAAGTGTTGATGATAATAACAATAATGATGGTGATGATGATGATGGGATTGGAGAGATGTTATAGGATTATAGGAATTATATGTAGAAAATGAATAGAACTAGTTTGCCCAAAATAATTGGTATACAGCAGATAATTTTGGGAAGTTATTGAAAGTTGCTCAATAAGAATTATATCCAGGGTGCTCGAATTTATCACAACTATCTTTTGTTATCAAGTTCTTGCATTTGAAGGTCTATAATAAATGGAGTAACAAGTTTTTTGACATATTAATTGTCTTGCTCAGTGATGCATTACCTATTGGACACAAATTACCCAAATCTTACCATGATGCGAAGAAATTGTCAAGGGACCTTGCATTAGGACATATATCAATACATGCTTGTAAGTATGATTGTGCTATATTTTGGAAGGATAGTAAAGATCTTGATAATTTTCCAATTATGATACATCAAGGTGGAAAGTGAATGATGGGAGAGGGAAAAAGAGACCACATAAAATCTTGAGATAATTTCCTATTAAACCACAATTACAAAGGCTTTTCATGTCAACAAAAACAACCATAGATATGAGGTGGAATAAAGAGAAACGCATTGATGATAACATTATGTATCATCCAACAGATTCAATGGCATGGAAAGACTTTGATGGAAAGTTTCCATGGTTTACATAGGATTGTCGTAATGTTCAACTTGGTTTAGCCTCAAATGGATTTAATCCTTTTCGTAATATGAAAACTTCTTAGAACATATGGCCAGTAATATTAGTGCCATATAATTTACCTCCGTGAAAGTGTATAAAGGAGCCTTTTGTGTTATTATCTTTGCTTATTCTAGGACCTACTGTTCCTTATAAGGATATTGATGTATACATACAACCATTAATTGATGACTTAAACGATCTATGGGAAGTTGGATTAGAAACTTTTGATGGTGTTCAAAGTGAAACATTTATAATGTATGCAGCTGTTTTGTGGACTATAATTGATTTTCCAGCTTATGAGAATTTGTCTGGATGGAGCATTAAAGGGTATATAGCCTGTCTTGCACATAGCCATCAAACTTATTCGATGAGGCTACAGAGTAAAATATATTATACGGAACATCATCGTTACTTGGAACATGGGAATAGATGGCGAAGAAGCAAATTGTTTAATGGCAAAGTAGAATTGGGTGAAGCTCCTTTACAGTTGTTTGGTGATGATGTGGTTTACCAGCTATCACATTTGGTTGACATTACAGTTGACAAACACCCAAGTAATAGAAAGCGAAAGTGAAATGTTGTTAAGCTCAACTAAAATTAGAAAAAACATATTTTTCAATTTGTCATATTAGAAGAAATTGTTATTGAGGCATAATCTTAATGTGGTGCGTATTGAAAAAATATTTGTGACAATATTTTAGAAACGATGATGGGAATTGACAAAAAATCAAAAGACACAATTAAGGCGAGACAAGAATTGGAAAACATGAATATAAGAAAAGATTTGCATTTGAAAAGAAGAGATGATAGGTCATACATTATTCCACTTGCTTATTATAACATGTCAAAAAAAGATAAGCAAGCTTTTTTCAATTTCTTAAATTAGTCAAGTTTTTTTATGGGTATGCATCTAATATAGCGGTTATATGATTGTTAAAGAGGGAAAAGTCTTGGGCTTGAAAAGCAATGATTGTCATGTAGTTCTGTAACGATTACTTCCTATTGGAATACGTGGGTGTTTGCCGAAGGTTGTGTCCATAATTTTGGGTCAATTACATGAGTTTTTTAAGCAATTATGTTGCATGACATTTAAAGTTAAAGAGCTTGACAAAATGGAAAAAGACATAGCTTTGATTATCTATAAGCTTAAATAGTATTCCCCTTCACACATCATTTTTTATTGTTATGGTGCATTTGGCAATTCACTCACCATATAAAACAAAACTTTTTGGATCGGTTCAATTTCGATGTTCCCCATTGAAAGTTATTTTATTTTAACTTTTAATTTTTTTAATTTGCTAGTTAGTAGCAATTGTTAATGTTTTATATTTTGTTTAGGTTTTTATGCTCTCTTAAGCATTATGTATATAATAGAGTTCAACCTAAAGGTTCTATTGCAGAGGCTTATATAGCAAATGAATGCTTGATATTTTGTTCGATGTACTTAAATGACATCGAGACAAGATTTGATATACTAAAACGTAACTTTGATTTTTATCAAGATGGTTGCTTGTCAGTTTTTTCCCAAAAAGTAAGGCAACTTGGTGTCGGAAAGTATATGGAGTTAACTAAAGACTAATTTGAAATTGTCCATTGGTATATTTTGAACAATTATGAGGAAGTCGATATATATATGGAGTATGTATATTACTTTTGATTCAAAATTTCATATTTAAATTTTGTGATTCAATATGTATTTCCTTATCTCTATTTACTTTTTTAAATAGACAACACAAAGAGTAGATTTGAAGAAAAATGATTGTTAATGTTGAAGAAAGACAAAAGCTTAAGTTCCTGTCGTTGTCTAGGACTCCAGTAAGATATATATTGATGGAATATTATGAACTTGTGACAATTTGTATGCCAGATTAACTTGTAATTTCATTTTGTCCCACAAATGATATGGTTACATAACCATAACATGTAAGAGGCAACAACAACATTATATTTGTTGGCATATGGGCCTCATATGTTGGGAAAAATATACATGTTGCATTGTTAATAGGGTTAGATTTCATGTACAAGATCGAGACAATCGACTTATAAGCTAAAAGTGTGAGGTTGTTGTTGAGGGATGTCATGACAACGATTTTATTAACTTCTACGGTATCGTCTCTAAAATAATAGAGTTATATCATATCAAGGATAAAAAGCTTATTCTATTTAAGTACAAATGGTTTAATCTTGCTGACATAAAAGTGAATGGGAATATTACTAGCATTAATGTTAGTAAGACATAGTATGATAATGACCATTTTGTCCTTACAAGTCAAGTGAAACAAGTTTTCTACGTCAATGATACTATATTGGGCAACAATTGGAAGGTTGTTAAAAAGTTTCAACACCGAAATTTCTTTGATTTTTAGGAAAGCGATAATGGTATAATGAGTGAGGATGGTGATGAAGCATGTCAAGAGATTGAATTGGAGTTTAATAATGAAGCCATTCAAATAGAAGATGCAGATATATAATCATTACATAGGAGAGATTTTGATCCCAAAATAGTACAAGTGGATGAAGTACAATCCAATCTTATCGTAGAAAGAGATGAAGACAATATTAAAGGTGAATTATATGACAATGATGATACTTTGGCCGAATATAATAGTGATGAAGAGTTGAATCATAATGTAATTAATGGTGATGATTTTTAAGATCTTGATCAAAATAATTAAAGGTAAAAAAATTGCTTAAATGATTTGAAATGTATTGTTGATGTTTGAGTTATATTAATGCGTATTGTTGATAGTTGAATTATTTTAACGCGGAATGTTGATATTTGAGTTATGTTTATAAGGATTGATGATGTTTCAGTTTTGTTTATATGTATTGTTGATATTTGAGTACGTTAATGTAGAATGTTCATGTTTGAGTTATGTTAAATCGGAATTTTGATGTTTTAGTTTTATTTATGCATATTTTTTTATATTTGAGTTACGTTAATGCTAAATGTTCATGTTTGAGTTATGTTAATATGGAATGTTGATATTTGACTTATGTTTATACATATTGCATTCTGTTTAAGTTATGTTTATGCACATTGTTGATGTTTGACTTATTGCGTATTATTGATATTTGAGTTATAGATATTCAGTATAATGGCACCTAGTAGAAATAAGGGAAAGAAGGTGGCAACTATCAAAATTTCTCCTCCTCAACAACAACCAGATCAATCTGACCCTATCCTACAACAGCCATCGAGTTTATCCACCAATAAAGCCAGTGAGCAACAACCTCTATCTACCTCAACTACTGTTGAGGGATCTTTAGGTCTGTTACCACCTATAATTAGACTTATGCTCAAATTTATATTTACATGTTTAATGTTTTTTTCTTATCATTATTCTTTTGTTGTTAGGTTCTAATATCACTATTAGAAAAAGAGTTTGAGGTATTACTAAGGTTTTGAGTTGCAACACATGAATTTTGCAAAACAACAAGTTGTCTGTGTATATTGATACCTCGCAAGGTTGTCCTATTGACAAGGTTCAGTCGATAAATTATCTAGTAAGTTAGGAGTCATTGTCAGGACTGAATTGTCTTACCTTTAGCATGCCAAATAGTTGAAAGAAGACAACTTGCTACAAATGTTTTGGACAAAGTTCCAACAATTTTTCAATTTATTTAATTATATGCAATTTTGTTTTACTTATTTAAATATTAATTTGACTTTTACTTGTATTTCATAGATGAAACTCAATATCATTGATATAAAAAAACCCTAAAGTTTTAAGTTGTGTGAGTTCACTATTGAAACAAAAGGCCAAGGATCATCGTTGTCGACTACATAAATATTACAAAACTGTTCGTTCAGATGAGGAGGCAAGAAGACATGTTCTCGAATGGGTGACTCCAAAAAATTGGAGCCAAATGCATGATTATTGGGCCTCTACCAACGTTATAATTTGTCTTGTTTCTCTTCACATTTGCTTCCATTAATCTTGTTACACAATTTAACGATTATTTCTTTTCTTTATTTAGGAAAAGTTCGAAAAAAACCAAGGTTAACAGAGAAAAAATAAAACTCCTCACAATTAAGGCTCTAAATCATTGTTGTTGTACGAAATGAAATTGTAAGTTCTTTGTTTACAAGTTATAATTATATCAATAAATACAGTATTATTTATTGTGTTTTCAATTCTTTTTATCATAAAATAGAGTGAGAAAGAACTACATAGACAAGAGTATGATAGGATCACACTATACAAACTAACTCACTATAAGAAAGGTTAAGGTGGATGTCAGAAGAAGCATAAAATAACAATGTAAGTATAAAAATTTGTTTAAATTTTAAGTTTATTTATTTATGTAGTACTACCTAATAATATTTGAATTAAATATTGATTTTGTTTTTTAAATTTTCTAATAAGATACAGGAGTTGTTGCAAAGATTATTGGCTGACGGAAATGAGTCAAATGTAGAGGATATTTACAACAACATGCTTGGTACAAGATCCAGCTACATCAAAGGTCTTAGGTATAGCCTTAAGCCAACAGTGTCATCCTCATCAAGGCTAGCATATGTCACCCATCTTCAAGAGGAGAAGCATCGCTGAAGACTAAATTACAATGTAATAAAGAAAAGTTAGAACTAAATAAACAAAAGTTAGAACGAAATGAATAAAAGTTAGACAAGCTTGAAAAGATAGTCAAACAAATACGTAGCCTCAATTATGTAGATAGCAGTGACAATGAAAACGAATCTTAGTTTGTACATAAGCATTTTTTAAAATCATTTGTGATTAACATCTAATGAAATTTAATTTATATAAAATGCTTCTAATTTTTAATTATTTTTGATTTTATTTTCATATAATATAGCCCCTATAAAAAAATCTAAATATTACAAACAATAACATGGAATAAAAATGTGACCAATAATTATAATTAACTTGATAAAATTTTCAGTAATAATGTTTATTAAAAAAGTAAAAATTGTTACAAAAACTTTTTAGTTACGTTTTGGAAAACGTCGCCAATAAGTTTTAGCTATGTTTTACAAAATGTAGTTAAAAACTTTTTGCTACGAATATTGAATTGTTGCAACTAATTTTGATCGACAATTATTGACTCGTCACTAAATGTTATTGCTTATATTTAATATAACGTAGCTAATAACATTTAGTCACAAAAGAAAATTGTCATAAAATATCATTGACGACCATTCTATCTATTATCATATATCTCTTTTGGTTACGTATTATACTCGTCACGAAACATAATTTACGACGATTTTGTAAAAACATGATCGATCGTATTTTGCTACCGAGAGTTTGGGACGATAGACGATTTACACAATGACTTATTATCGTCGCAAGATATTATCAGCTACGAATTCTATACTTCGTTGCTAAAATCCCATTTTGTTGTAGTGCCAATGCATTTCGAACTCGCCAATGTCTAAAAAGCTAATGGGTGCGCAATGCCTGCAATTGCATATCTACTATATTGAATTGGAGTATTCTGCAATTGCATATCTGCAATATTGAATTAGAGTGCTCAACTCAATCTTCAAGATCGTCCCTGAAATATTTTAATAGTCATCTAAAACTGAAAAGAACACTAACGAACAGAAAGGGAGAGAATGGGTAAAAGGGAGAATAACGAAGATGACAAAGGATTATCTTTATTGGCCAGATTAGTTAGGTATGTGTTGAAGCTTGTCCCTTGGTTTCATGTTATGGGGGAACCCAAGTTTGACCCTAACATCAACGCAATAACGAAGAATTGATCACATTATTATATAAAACAAACTTTTTGAGACAGTCCGTATGCATTTGGTGAGAGTGCGCCAAGTAATCAAATACCAATCTTAGTCCGTGCCACGGAAGTCTCTCCGTACGCTTAGCGGGTCTATGAGCTTGCTTTTAAAAAAATCGACTTGGGAAACGGACGAAAAAGCTGGAGACTTTAATTAAGTAAACAGCAGAGTGATGATGTTGCTTGAAAATGACGTTTTCACTTCTTGTCAGTGGAAATCTGTGTCATTCACCTGATCCAACAGCGTGGGAAATGCAAACTCTGCTGGCTGCTGTCCTGACGTGTAATCTACGGATGGCTACGCTCTTCAAAATAATATAATTAGACTAGAATTAAACAGCACCATTTTTTCAGTTTTATTTGAATTGTTTATTTTATTAGAATTAATATAATTGATTATATAATATATATTTCTTATTTTTAATAATATGAGTAGATTATATTTGGTTCAGCCGGATTCTGCAAGGCTGGATTATCGTTGTTCCGATCCATGATCCTGTGAAGCTTCGTCTACGGAAAATCTGCAAGATAAACAAAGACTCTCCGGGGGTTGTTTTCCAAAAGGCCCCTCCGACGCTCAAGTCAGTCTTTTGTGAGGGTTTTAGGTTTTGGAGAACGAAGAGACAACTAGGATTTTCAGTCCGTACCTCTATTATGGTTGAACGTTACCTTATATATGCGGTAGGTTACCATTAGGTTTAGGTCTCTACGTCAATCATCGTGTTTGCATGGGAGACGACTTCTTACTACTGTTATCAGGCCGTCTGTGCCTGGGCTTAGGAGTGGGCTTCCTTAGGCCGGGCCTCATTAGGCCGTCCCGACCATAAGCCCCCCTACTCCTCGACTCTGATCGAAGAGAAGGGTCGAGGGAGTACGTGAAGATAATGGCGCGGACTGTTTAACATCAGGTCGGTCAGTCGAGTTATTGGGATATACGAGAGGTTGTTCGGTGGGCGGCAATGTCGCATGATAGCTCGGCTCGCGACCTATGAGGGCAGTCTAGCCTCGATAGTAGGTTTAATATGGCGATGCGTGTCTTCCAAGCGTTGTTCGAAATCTGAAGCGGTACATCCTCCCAATAATTGCTCAACCGTTATGCGTTGGGGCCGATTGAGGATATCGAAATAGAAAACGCCCGCATAATTATTATCGATGATCCACATTTTCTGGGTGTCATCGAGATTTGGAACGTTGCGTATCTTGGACCGCCGCATATTTATCGCGCGTAGCAACGTGTGTCCCCTCGTTTACCGCGCTGCTCCAGCTACTTAGATTTTTCCACGTAGTCGACCGGGATTGGTATGTTTGTTCGATTGAAACTATAAATCCTAGGACAGAAATTTTTTTCCCTTGCTCTGCATGGCTTTTCATTGCCTATGTTTTTTGCCTTTTTGTGGTGTTGCCAGAATGCATCCCACGCTATCGTCCCTACTACGGATTTCAATCGTTGGCCAAACGTATCCTTCCTCCTTTTTTCCCTCCAGAATGGCCTTACAATAGTTGAGATAGAGCAAGAGGTAATCCCTGACAATCGAAATGGAGCGAGAGGTAATCCCTGATGAGGTCCTGTGATAGTGAATGATAGTGAAAATTGTGGGCTTATAAGGAATTTGGCTGTCACAGGACTCGTCAGTACAAATATGCCAGAACCCACAATGGACAGATTGTTTGACTTTGCCATGGAGAAGTTCGTCGATAAATCTGGCAGTAGACCGAGTAGGAAGCATAGTAGTTCTGGAATAGGAAAGCTAGTTCTGGAATATGAAAGCTCATCTGGTTGGGCTTGTGACCAGGGCAAACTTATTGAAAATAAAAATATTTTTTCCCTTCATTGTCTCCTTAATTTTGCCGGATGAAGTTCATTGGTTGAGAGACTGTCTTGTCGAATAGCACGGTGCTGGCTAACGCGTTCGGTCGGGCAAGGTTGGCTTGCTATGTCGACCGTATTGTCGAGAGATCGTCATGTCGAAAATTTTTCGAAAAATCGTAATGTCGAGGTCCGAGCTTTGCTCGAGGATCAAGCTATGTCGAACGCATGTCGAGGCCCGAGCTTTGCTCCAGGGTCGAGCTATGTCGAACGCATGTCGAGACCCGAGCTTTGCTCAAGGGTCGAGCTATGTCGAACGCATGTCGAGGCCCGAGCTTTGCTCAAGACCCGAGCTGTGTCGAACGCATGTCGAGACCCGAGCTTTGCTCAAGGGTCGAGCTATGTCGAACGCATGTCGAGACCCGAGCCTTGCTCAAGGGTCGAGCTATGTCGAACGCATGTCGAGACCCGAGCCTTGCTCAAGGGTTGAGTTGTGTCGAACGCATGTCGAGAAATCGTCGCGTCGAGAATTTGTCGAGAAAACCAAGCGACCTGTCTTTTACTATGGCGTGTTTTGGTGACTCTGTTGGGCCCCGATTCGTAATAAGCATGTTTAAACTATTTTGAGGCATGTTTAAAATTATTTTGAGGTTTTAGTTTGATAAATTTTCATTTGGTTGGAATAAATTAAGGATTTTATTGTGTAGGTTATGATTGTTAAATGAAGGGATTTAGTGAAATTAGAGTACTTTAAAATTTGAAAGAGCCCATTAGGAAGTTAAATATGTTTTAAAGCTTAAGGTAATCAAGTAGGCTTTTAGCCCTTTGAAATAGCAAATAAATGAAGAGTAAAGGAAGTAAATGGGCTAAGGTCCATTTAAATAAGCAATTAAATGAGAAAGATGGAATTAGGTAATCTTGGGCTTGGAGTCTTGGGCTTAAGTATGAGTGAAAGTGTTAGGTTAAGAACTAGGGTTTTTAAGGTTGCTTAAATGAAGGTTTAAATGAAGCAATGGGCTAGGGTTCTTTAGGGTCCATTTAAGTTGCAAATTAAATGAGCAAGGTAGAAGCTTGGGTTTAGTGGGCTTAAGCATTTAGTTAGTTAAGTTAAGTGAAGGAGAAGAAGAGAAAAGAAACAAAAAGAAAGAAGGAGGCTAATGAAGTGTCGTTTGGCATTAGGAGAGGGACGAAAATTGAAGACACAAGGAGAGCATGAAGCATGTCGTTTTAGCTCTAGGTTTTTAAAGTTTAAGAAAGATATTTCTAAGGCTTTAGGAAGAGAAATCTGGAAACTTCAAGAACAAAGAGAAGAGTGTTGATTTTTTCCAAAGAAGAGAGATGGAGAAAAGAAGCAAGTAGTCGTGTGTAAGGTGAGGAAATAAGGAAACGTGGGCTTAGGTTATTTGGAGAGAACCAACCGAAACCACCAAGAAGAGAAGAGAGATGAAGGTGGTCGGCCAAGTGGAGAGAAGAAGAAGATGAAGAAAAAGAGGTAGGGCTTTGGTTCTTTATGCTTTAGGAAGGTAGGTTTAAGAGATTTCTTCATGGGTAAAGTGGAAAGGAAGAGGTTACTCCATCATTGGAAGGAAGAAGAAATTCGTGGGTCATTCCTATAAGGTATGGGATTTCGAAATTCTTTGATTTTCTTGTTAGGATTTTATCTTTCTTGCTTAATAATGGTGATCTGAAGAATGATTAGAAGGAAAGAAGAGACTTTGTTGTTGGAGGAGAGGTGAGCCAACGAAAATTTGCTAGGTGTGTCAAGTTTAAGAATTCATGTTGTTAATTCATGTTGTTAAGTCTTTAAAGAAGACATTTGAAACATCAAG
>JANZXV010000009.1:15523071-15534976 GCA_027576455.1 Erythroxylum roigii
ATATCCCCTTCCTGAGTCCGGAGGAATTTGGGAACCGTTTGGAGCGAGGAAAAATGCAAATCCATGGGCTCTGGAGTCATTGCCTGCAGAGTTGATACTGAAGGAGAAATGAGTGCTGAAATCAGCAAGATTTCTCGAGACGCTGTCCCAAAGCTGCAATGGTCGGCGAGATGTAAGTCGACCAGTACTATAACTCCCACCTTTTCTTGTTAGTTCAAGGACCATTGAATAGTCTGGAGCATAAGCGTCTGCTTCAAATTGTAGTTCTGACATATCTTGGCTAAATTCCGTGTAGCTGAAATTGGTGTTTGCCATGGTTGCTTGGACTGTGTGCCTGATGGTTAAAGAGAAGAGTAATATGGAGAGAAGTCCATAATTGGAAAGGTTTACACGGAGGAAGATACTAGACAATTGATTTTCCATGTTGTTCTTACGAAGGTAGTGTGTGACACAAGCTAAAAATTTTGCTTCTCCAATCAGCTCTATATACAAAAAGGGGGAAAAAATTCACATTGAGAAGTAAGAACTCGACTACTGTAAGAAATTAAAAAAAGTAATATTATCCAACATAACATTCCATGTCAACTAGCAGGTCTACTCCTGTCAATTGTCTTCTTCTTCTTGACTTGACTCGTAAAAAGATAACTATCATGTCAATTAAATAATTTATGGAAATTGGTTGTACAAATTATCAATAATAAATATTATGATGATGGTGATGGCTACGAAAACGACAATTTTTAATTCTTTCGTTTAGTAAAAAATTTTCATTTTTTTCAGAGATTGCAAATAATATTTATATAAGATTATTAATACATTGTAAAATTTTGAGGAATATATGAAAAGTTTAAAATTTTTATTTTATAAAAATAAAAAACCTACTTTAAAAAGTCCAACGTCCTTCTTGTTACAGTGTATGAACGCTTAAATAATAGCTTCTTGACTTGTACAAAGATTGTTGTCAGGTCAGTGTCACTTCCCCTACAAGCTATAAATAATAGCTTCTTGATTCGTCATTTGAACCTTACTTATTTCACCGCGCTTCGCTTGTCAACTCTGGCGGCGTAACCTACGAGTGACTCCCGTTAACGTTTGGATAATCGAACTCACGATGTGGGGTAAGTCACCAAGCCGTAACCTGGGGCTATGATACCATTGATCCCAATAGCTATAGCATGTTGAAAAAGTACTTCAAATCTTACTTATTCAACCAGGGACTCCGAAGGGCACACAGGGATAGTAACACAGACAACGGGACTAAAACAACACTTTTGAGAGGACTATCGACTAACCAAGTCAGATTGTAGATCATTGCAGTGTCTGATAGACTATTGTGGAATAACATGGGAACACTGTGACTATCGATAAGTTCCAAGTATAATGACTGAGACAAAAGCCCTTTCTCTCCACAAGCACAACTCTCCAGGCGTTCCTTTTAAAAACCTTACACTCTCCCAACTGTTTCCCCTATGAAAAAATAGTCGCAACAGTATCTACACTCTTTCTCTGTTAAACTCTAATCTCAAAGTGAAATTATTTTATGCAATCATAGACTGTCTTAGAATTTCTGATATACAGGATCCTTAAAAGAGACGAGTGTAGAACATATTTTTCTCTGTATAATGACAGATAGTAACATCATTCAAGACTTAAGCTTTCAGGAAAGTGAGAACTTAGAAAGAAGCCATATAATAGAAACACTCAAAAGCTTTCATTAAACAAATTCTTCCAACCAAATCTAAGAGTAATCTCCTCCGTTACGTCAAAGGAGGAATCTTGCTTTTATAGGCGAAGCAAAGGTACAAAGGTAATAAAATCAAGAGACATAATCATTACATCTTTAAAAAAGACTTTAAGTACAATTATCATCCCTTTAACAAAGTAACTTAGAAAAAGCAAACCACTTTTTAAAAGTAAAGATAGGAAGGAATCTTGAACAGTGGTTGTGGGCCATAAATATTCTTCTTTATCAAAAGACTAAAAAGTAGACACCTAAAAAGAAGAGTCCCACCTTAAAGTGATAAAGTGAGATCATTGCCATAGTTAGAATCGTCTAGTAATGTCATATATTTATCAAGTTGCTCAAGGAGTTGATCAATATCAGGATGCGTCAAAGTAGAGGGACATAGGTCAGTAACAGAAGTGAGCGTTCTAATTCGTCTAGATGGTAGAATTGATTATGTTGAAGCTTTATAGGTGGGACAAGGAACTTCACCAGCTCTAATATTGATCACATTAGGGTTGTCAACGGACATCCAACACTCCATTGAAGGAATAATGATTGGTTCCAAAGCAGCAATTTCTCCAAAGTAGGGACCAAGAGAGGTACAAATGTTGGATGGAGAAGGTCGAGGATACTGATTTAATTGGTCTAATAAAGAATGTAATTCTGCCATTAATTGAGTGCTTTTTGTAGGCCAATCAATGGTGGTTCAATGTTGAATATGATTCAGTGTACATAGAGGTCCAGATATACTCATACAATAAAGATGATGGATGATGTATATAGCATAGGCTTTTTTATTAGTTAATGAAGTATCCCATAAGTGATAATGAGTAAAGGTCTGAGACATGTCAATACGCCATTTTGATAATGGTTGGAACCATTCCAAGAAGGTCTAAAGAAGAGAATTGGCATTAGTAGGATTAGACAAGTGCCTATAAACATGGAGAGGTGATAGAGAAATGGAACAAGCAAATAAAGCCCAAAGATGCCACAATGTAGTGTCGTCAAGACTATCATATAAATGATACATCATACTGTATGGTGTAACAATATCAAAGTGAGTAGGGAGAATGTCAAATTTGAGAAGGGTAAAATGAAGGTAATAAAACAAACTCTGTTGAAGAGTAGAAAAGAGTTTAGATATAGATTTTGAAGGATGAGAAAACGAAGGAGGAAAATCATTTTTAATCATTACATAATGAGGAAAATCCATAATGAAGAAGAGAGGGATCAAATTTGGAAGAGAGGCTGAGAAAAACAAGATAGGTTTAGTATATCTAGAGAGAAAATCAACAAGGATATTGTGGTGACCTTTTATATGACAAATGGTGAATTTAGAGTGGGAAAACCATTCCTCCCCACAAAGCAATTGACAGTTGGGAAGTTTGGTCTTAGGTTGATCAAGAATCTTAGGAAATGATGTGTTATCCATTTCAATGACAAAGTCATAATGTAACACCCCAATTACCATAAAGTACGAATCAGAGCACCCTGAGGACATTCTAGTACATAACTTATGATAACAGTGCGCTATGTTCAATCACAACATTCATTTAATATGGTATCATCATTCTTTATTTTCTTATAAGACATCATAAGGAAAAACACAATAATTTAAAAACCAAACTCGTCCTTTCATTTCATAAAAACCGAATGTTTACATTGACAATTTTAAATATCATCCGAATACGTACATCATCATATCCTAATACAAAATATGCTACATAAAAGAGGAAATTGCACAAAAATATATCTAATCTATCCAATTCCAGCTGACCGACCTTTGAGCCATTTCTTCCTCTTCCCAAAAGCACAAGACTATGCTTCTTGCAGCTCTCTCGGTAGCTAAAGTCCTCTCTCGATCTTGAAAATCAACGTTTCAATTTTGGTAAGTTTTTCGAACTCAATGTGCTAACTATTATTGACTGTTCACTCAATTCATACAAGACATCACACATTTAACATATAATTCACATTTTTGCATTTTTCATAAATTATCACATATCATATTCTCATATAAAGGTAAGACAATTATACATTTTGATCAATCAAACATACTTATTAAAATGTATATAAAATGCTCATGTGACTCTTTTCCAATTATTACGTTGTTGTGACCGAGTACCTAAACTGTCTCATATCCATTATAGATACTGGGCTCATTTATATTATCCCTCATTTGTTGGAGATACAGGGCTCATTTTACATTGTGAGCCTTTGACTCTTAATCACATTTGGAGTTTTAAGCTCATTTTCGGTGCCTACTCAGGTCACAACTATCATTATCGGATCATGCATGCATGTATGGAATGCATCTCATATGTTCAATCAATCATATTCACATTGATCTTCGGACCTTGGTCCGGCATTCAAAAATCATGTTAAGAAGCAGTTATTTCATCATATTCACATACAAGTAGCACTTCAATATCACATTCATGCATCAAGTCTCGGACCTTCGTTATCCGACATCAATATAATCAAATCACATTTATATCATCATTCAAAATATATTCTAAAGAAAACAATTAATTGAGCGAAATCGTCTAGGTTACTCACTGATTACTCTCGAAGCTATTGCCTCGAAGTTCTGGCAACGTCTAGATGTTGACACTCCAATTGCTCCTCTATATCAAGCAATATACACATATCACACTTTTTCACAATTATAAGTGTTTGTTAATCCACATGTATGTATATGAAATATGTACAATGCATATTCATGACAATCCCAGGTATCACTTTATTATTCTCATCATGTAAACATTCATATTTTCAAGCTCACATAAGTATCATTTATACTTATGGTTTATACCTTAATAAAACCATTAAATCAAAATTCATAACTCATTTGGTCAATTCAGATTTTTCCTGAAACACACTTTTGGGTCTACTATGCATGATCAATCTAAAAATGAAAACGAAGTAATTTGGCAACACTTTGTTCTAGAAAAATGTTTCCCATTATCTTAAGTTTCTAATGACACTAAGACCATTCAATTTGGTTCAGTATTCCAAAATTTATACTCCAAATAATTCGGACTGTTCTTCAATTGTAACAATATTATGTACCAAACATCAAGTCAGATTCTAGAATTCTACAGATAGAATTAAAATTCGATTTCTTCAGAAAAATTGTAGCCCTATGTTTATAATTTAATCTAAATTAAGAAGCATTCTATTTAGATAACTACAGATCAATATATTGCCAAAATACCGAAGCATGTTTAATGAAAATACTCCATTAATTAATTTTCCAGAACTGTTCATCATTTTCGTCCCAATTTTATCACTCAATCTCTCTCAAATAATTTCAGATGATCATAATTTTTGGTGGAGATGTAGAATAATGTGTTTTGAATCTTCTGGTTCAAATCCCATTCAACTCAACACATTCTTAAACAAATTAAAAACCATAATTAACACCAAATATAAAAAAAAAACATCACATATTCATGCATCTTCTTCATTTCTGTCATTTTTCTGCACTTTAAATTTTTGTTGTACACTCCCCATTGTCATTTCAACATTTCAACTATCATTCAACTCAACACATTCTTAAACAAATTAAAAACCATAATTAACACCAAATATCAAAAACATCACATATTTGTGATATTTAAAGCATAACTTACTTGTTAAAACTTCAATTTCCTCAAAAACTCCAAGAAGCCCTAATTCTCATGTAACCCACGTAGATCATCTTGAAGGTGGAGTGGGTTAGGTTTTCTTGTAGCAAAAGAAAGAGACAATAAAATGGGAGTAGTAAAAGATAGATGAAAGCAAGGTGTAACTTTGGTGAGAAAACCTTAAAGAAGATGAAGCTTAGAGAAGAAAGCCACGAAGAAGGAAATAAGACAAGTCATGACTTAGTCTTTCAAAGATAGAAGAAACGTGACTTGGTCATTAAAAATGTAAGTGTATAATGAAACTTGAGCTAGACAAGTGACACTTGTCACTTATCTAACTTCTAAGGCTTTAACTTGTCACTTATCTAGCAAGGTTCCAATTATCTCTAAATTTCCAATATCATTATCTCACAAATTCTAAAGTCATCTAAAAAATTCTTCAATATCATTTGACTCTTATTTTTATTTTCATTTATCAATTTACTTTCCAAGTGGCATTTTTTTTCCTAATTCAATAATATCCAATAATTTTGGAAATGTTTCCTAAAATTTCCCAAAAATTCTAAATCAACAAATTCACTCTCCAAATAATTTTTCAATACAAATAAACCACAATTCTCAATAAAATCATATTCCACATATATAAATCAATTATAGCTGGAATGTCAATAAATGCATGTACAATCATTTTCATGTGTAAAATATTTATATTCATGTGTATGTGTATGTCATATTATGCATAAACATGAAATGCATTTTCTAATCTCTCAATAATCTCTCATATTTACTATTCTAACATGGGTAACATGATCTTACAACTCTCCCCTCCTTAAAAGAAATTTCGTCCTCGAAATTCTTACCTAATTGTTTAAACAGGTGGGGATATTATCTCTTTTTATGCTCCTCTGTTTCCCAAGTGGCTTCCTCTGTCGAGTGATTCCTCTAAAGGACTTTCACCAGTGGAATTACTTGATTCCTCAACTTCTTGATCTGAGATCCCACTATCTTGATCGACTCCTCAACATAATTTAGGTTATTAGCAACCTCAATCTCTTGAGCATACTCATATGAAATACATTATATAATTGAGATCTTATAAGGACCACATGAAATACATTATATAATTGAGACATTTCATTTGGTAAAGCTAACCTATATGCCAAAGGTCTTATCCTCTCAATGATCTTATAAGGACCAATGTACCTAGGGCTCAACTTACCCTTTCTATCGAATCTCAATACTCCTCTCCATGGTGACACTCTCAGGAACACTCTGTCTCCTACACTGTACTCCATATCCCTTCTGTGTTGATCTACATAACTCTTCTGTCTATCTTGAGCCGCTTTAATCCAGCTTCGGATCAATTTCACCTTGTCCACTGTATCTTGTATCAATTCTGGGCCTTTGACCATTCTTGAGCCCTCTTCATCCCAATATAGTGGCGACCGATATTTTCTTCCATACAATGCCTCATACGGTGCCATTTCGATACTATTGTGATAGTGGTTATTGTAAGCAAATTCTATCAGTACTATATATTGGTCCTAAGCTCCCTGAAACTCCAATACACATGTTCTAAGCATATCCTCAACAGTCTTGATTGTTCTCTCACTCTATCCATCTATTTAAGGTTGAAATGTCGTATGGAAGTTTAACTTTGTTCCCATAGCCGACTACAAACTCTTCCAAAATTTCGAAGTGAATTTGGGATCCTTGTCTGATACAATGGACACCGGAACCCCATATGGTCTAACCACCTCATTCACATATTTCCGGGCCAACTGATCTAGTGAATTATTCTCTCTCACTAGTAAGAAATGGGCCGACTTGGTCAATCGGTCCATTACAACCCATATAGCATCATTCTGCCTCGGAGTCCTTGGCAACCCTCTAATAAAATCCATGGTAATTCGTTCCCATTTCCACTCCGAAATAGGCAAAAAATTTAGGTTCCCTACTAGAGCCTAATGCTCAGCCTTAACCTACTGGCATGTCATACACTTAGAAACATACTCCACCACTTGCTTCTTCATTCCAGGCCACCAAAAGTGTTGCTTCAGTATGTTATCTATCTTGGTAGTACTAGGATGCATAGTATAGGCGACCATATGAGCTTCCTCTAGGATTTCCTTTCTTAGATCATCTACATTGGGCACACATAGCCTCTGCTTCAACCACAATGCCTCATCCCTCAACTCAAACTCAGAACCCAGATTCAGCTTAACTTTCTCTATAAACTTCACCATATCAGGATCTTTATTATGTACTCTTTTAATTCTATCATGTAACATCGATATCAACTTTATTGTAGTGATCAATGCCTCATTTTGCTCCAGATTCAACTCCACATTCAAAGCTCTTAAATGAATTGAGTTTGATAACCTCGATAACTGAATCTGAGCGGCACTAGTATTAGACTTCCTGCTCAAAGCATCAACCACCACATTAGCTTTCCTCGGGTGGTACTCAATTGTGTAGTCATAATACTTTAATAACTCAATCCATCTTCTTTGTCTCATGTTCAACTCCTTCTGACTCAATAGATACTTCAAACTCTTATGATCAGTATAAATCTGGAATGTCTTTCCATACAAATAGTGTCTCCATATCTTTAGAGTAAAGACAACTATAGCAAGCTTTAAATCATATACTAGATAGTTAACCCCGTGAGACCTTAGTTGTCTCGATACATATGCGATCACCTTTCCATATTGCATCAATATACATCCCATTCCTTGATGCGAAGCATCACTATATACCGCATATCCTCTGGTCCCCGATTGAATAGTTAACACCGGTGCAATAGTCAACTGATGTTTCAACTCCTCAAAGCTCTTCTAACATTCCTCATTTGATCTGAATATTACATTCTTCCTCAGAAGTTTTGTCAGAGGGGCTAAGATCAAAGAAAACCCCTCAATAGACCTCTAGTAATATCCGGCTAATCTTAGGAAGCTTCGAATTTCTGATACATTTCTCAGAGCTTCCCAATTCATCACTGCCTTTATCTTTTTTTGATCTACCTGTATACCTTGTCCAGTCACTATATGTCCCAGAAACACTACTTGATCTAGCCAAAATTCGCACTTATTGAATTTGGCATACAACTGTTTCTCCCTCATAATCTGCAGTATTACTCTCAAGTGTCTAACATGCTCTTCTCTATTCTTTGAATACACCAAAATATCATCGATAAATACTATCAAAAAGCAGTCTAGCTAGGGCTGAAACATCTTATTCATCAAGGCCATAAATGCTACCAGGGCATTAGTTAACCTAAACGGCATTACTAAAAACTCGAAGTGCCTATACCTGCTCTTGAATGCACTTTTAGGTACATCAGTTTCTGCTATCTTCAACTGATAGTACCCCGATCTCAAATCCAGCTTAGTAAATACCTGAGCTTGTTGCAACTGATCAAGCAAATCATCAATTCTAGGCAACGGGTACTTGTTCTTCACTGTCACCCAATTTGGTTGCCTATAATCGATGCATAGCCTTAAAGTCCCATATTTCTTCTTTACAAACAAAACTGAAGCTCCCCAAGGTGAAACACTTGTTCTAATAAAACCCTTTTCTACCAACTCCTGTAACTGAGCCTTAAACTTCTTTAATTCCTTAGGTGCGATCCTATATGGAGGAATGGATATAGGAGCTGCACCCTTAACTAAATCAATTGTAAACTCTATCTCCCGATCTGGAGATAAACCAGATAGTTCGGCGAGAAGCACATCCAGTAATTCCCTAACCACAGGAATGTCCTGCACATTCTACTTAGCTCGAGTATCGATGACATGGGCCAGATCGGCCTCACATCCACCTTGCATCATCCTCAATGCGGTCATAAATGATATCAACCTGGCTGGCATTACTTGACTAATTCCTCTGAAAACTACTCTCGGTTGACTACGAGATTCTAATACTACCTCCTTAGTATAGCAGTTTATGATAGCCCTATGAGCAGCGAGTCAATCTATGCCTAGGATAATATTTATCTCTCTTAGTTGTAGTATAATCAAGTTTACTCCAATTCTGCTTGATCAATTCGAATCAAGCATCTTTTGCAGACCTCTCCTATAACTGTAGTATTACCTATTTGCGTACTCACCTCTAATCCATACTGTAATATCTTTCTATCACAATGCAGCCTAGATGCCAAATATGGTGCGATAAAGGAATGCGTAGATCCTGGATCAAGGAATGCAAATGCTTCATGATCATAAATAAGTAGCGCACCTGCAATGACATCCCGAGAGTCCTAAGCCTCCTACTTAGTCATGGCATGCATACACTTGGGCCTGAGACTACGGTCGGCTGCTCCGCACCTCAGTCCTAACAGAAGGACTCCTATAGTTCACTCTACCTCTCCCATGGTCTCTCTATCCAGTTCCACTACTTCGACTCTGCTGGATTATAGCTTCACTCCCAAATCTCCCACTCATACCAGACTGAGTTCTTATAGCAGCAGGACAATCTCTAACCTGTTGGTCAAAGGAGCCGCATCTAAGGAAAGCTCTAGACAATCTCCAGCACTCAGCATCGTGTCTCTTTCCACAGTGCTCACAAGAGGGTAACTGACTATGCGCTGTACCTCTTCCATTGCCAGACTGTACAAAACCACCCCTATCTGAATCCCAACTGTCTTCAACCAACCGGTGGTCTGAAACCTCGATTTTGGCGCTTACTGAATCTTGTACCAAAACCACTATGAATCTCACTGGACCCCTTCAATCTGGACCCTTGCCCAAACTCTGCTTGTCCCTCTCTCAGTAGCTGCTCAATTCTGATCGAAGTAGCTCTCAACTTAGTGAAACTACTCAGGTTGGAGATCGCTAGTCTTGTCTTGATCTCCCATTTCAGCCTATCTTCGAATCTTCTACACTTATCTTCTTCGGTAGGAATTAAAGCAGTAGCATATCCCATCAACTCATTGAACCTGATCTCATACTCTGCCACTAACATTCTACCCTGCTTAAGATCCAGGAACTCTTTCAACTTCCTGTCCAAATAGATCTTGGGCATGTAGTTCTCCTTGAAGACCCTGAGGAAATCTTCCCACTTCAGGTTGCAAGGCCTGGTGGTACTGCCTGGGACAGTCTTCCACCAATGGTAAGTTGGGCCTTACAGTAAGGACACTACATAGTCAAATTTCTCGTCCGACTCGCAGTCCATCTGATCCAAAACTCTCTCCGTCCTTTCTGGCCATCCCTCGGCTTCCGTTGGGTCTATACTTTCATAGAAGTCCACAGCTCCCTGCTTCCGTAGCCTATCATACCTCCTCTCCCTTCTCTCAGGAATATAGGAGGCGTCTCCTCTGGTCAGGTATCGAAGACTCTCTACTAGATCCTATAGATCCTAGGTCAGCTAACTGTCCCACTTGATCACCTATGGCAGATGACCTATAATAAACAATAACTTCAATCATCATCTATATTTCTCACGATATTTCATACTTAAAATTCCTATATGTTCCTATAGATGCCAAACCATGCTCTAATACCAAAATGTAATACCCCGATTAACATAAAGTACAAATCGGAGCACCCTGAGGACATTCTAGTACATAACCTATGATAATGGTGCGCTATGTTCAATCACAACATTCACTTAACATGGCATCATCATTCTTTATTTTCTTATAAGACATCATAAGGAAAAACACAATAATTTAAAAACCAAATTCCTCCTTTCAGTTCATAAAAAACGAATGTTTACATTGATAGTTTTCAATATCATTCGAATACGTACATCATCACATCCTAATACAAAATATGCCACATGAAAGAGGAAATTACACAAAAATCTATCTAATCTTTCCAATCCTAGCTGACCAACCTTTGAGCTATTTCTTCCTCTTCCCAAAAGCACAAGGCTATGCTTGTTGTAGCGTCTCTCAATAACTAAAGTCCTCTCTCGATCCTGAAAATTAACGTTGCAATTTTGGTGAGTTTTGCGAACTCAATGAGGTAACCATCATTAATGGTTCACTCAATTCATATAACACATCACACATATAACATATAATTCACATATTTGCATTTTGCATAAATTATCACATATCACATTCTCACATAAAGGTAAGACAACTAAACATTTCAATCAATTAAACATACTTATTAAAATGTATATGAAATGCTCATGTGACTCTTTTTCAATTATTACGTTGTTGTGACCGAGTACCTAAACTATCTGGTATCCATTATGGATACCGAGCTCATTTATATTGTTGGATCCCGATCCCGGAGCCCAGTCGTACAGTGCTGGGCCCCGTGCTGGAAACCCAACTATCCGAAACGGAAACAAAGATGGAGGCCGTTGGGCCCGAATTCCGACCCCCAAGATTGAACCCGGGGTGATATGTCGAGACAATCGAAGGTAGAAAACCGCGGAAACCCAGCCGAGCACAAACAACCAAAATGTAATTACATTATCAAAAGTTTCATCAATTTCATGATCATAATGTCATACAATCCATGCTGAAAACAAAATACATCGGGATGCTCAATAATGAGATGCTCAATGGACTATCCAAAAATAGTACTAACTTAGT
>JANZXV010000009.1:15539109-15557167 GCA_027576455.1 Erythroxylum roigii
AAACAATTTTCTTAATCATTTATGAAAATATTTTTCTTAATTTCACTATAAATAATTAATTTCAATCTAATTGAAAAAAAATTAATTATAATTTTAGAAACAACTTTTCTAATTAATTAACTTAAATCTAATTGAAACTAATTAATTATAATTTTTGAAACTACATTTCTAAAATTAATTAAGAATCAATATAATTATTAATCTTAATCAAATTAAGGAAAATAATGATCTTAATTTTGGAATTGAATTGATGATTAATATAATTTAATAATTCAACGTCTTGAAAAATTAAATTAACTTCTAAAACATTCCTAATAAAATTAACGTTTCAAAACAATTTTCAAACAATAAAAAACACCTTTTTCAAATTTATTAGGAATTAAACTTACTTGACTTCAATTAAATTCATTTAATAGGAATTAAGTATTTAAAATATTAAAAACCAAATAAAACCCATCTTCTTCTTTGACATAAACCTTAGCTTTTACCGCCGCTGACCCTTGTTTTCGTTGCCAATTCCTATCCATATAAGGCTGCTTCTTCTCCTTGCTTGTGTGAGCCTCACCACCGACGTGTGGCTAACACACCTTGTCCTCGAAGTAGTCCATTGAAGGACCACTAAGAGACACAGCGTCAACACCATCATTAATGACATCATCTAGTCCTTTGACTGTTCATGTAAATCTCCAGACCGCAATCTCTGGGCATTAAGACTGGAGCGACTTTTTATGGTGGCAAGTGATATAAAGGTCACCTTGGGACTCAAACTTTCACCGAAGTCTATCGCCAAACACCCCTTGCACGGCAATATCATTTAGGTCTGCTTAAGCAAGACTCAGTCCTCAACGAACCTTCGAAGTGTTTACCTCGCACACACTCGAAGAAACAATGCTAAGAAAGCAACAAGAACAAAGGCAACAAGGAAACACAGAGATACAGTCAAAACCAACTTTATATACTTTCCCTCAAAAGAATACAGAGAATGCTCTCTCTTATCAAGTAAGAAGAGCAGAGCTCGAATGAGCTATATATAGGCATCCTAACTTGCCTTCCAAGTTACATTCAGAATCCCACTATATCTGAACTGCCTAAGTCGTGCTAGATCACTACTATCCTTATCCTTATCAGATTACATCATGTGTACCAATTAGACGACACCCTCGTCTAAATAGGACTCTAACTAATAAGATAAGATAACAACAAGATAGAGTTTACATTCAACTAGGAAACTAATATCCGTGTCCTCGAAGAACTCCACTGTCTTCAGATGTTTAGTTCCACTGTAACTCTAACTCCTAGTTATCGCCACATCATCCAAGATCTTCCCATGATCTCTATCCGCTGATGATGCAGTGTGATCTCGCCGAAGCCCACGTAGCACATTGGCCTGGTCCAATGCTTCCCACAACAAGTCCGTTAGTCGTGGTCCATTCATCCGAGCGTGGCTAAGTTCTTTGTCTGTCAAGTCCTAGCCTGGGTCGAGTCAATCTCCACAGGATCCGAGACTCTACCAAAATTCGTACCAAGTCCGATCCTACTCGCCCACATTTGCCTTAATATTTTTGCATGCCTTCTTTATGCGTGAATCCAACTAACCTTCCACCTAAGGCCTTCCGCAAAGGTAGCTGAGAAGTGCTCCGAAACTTAAGGGTCTAACACCTAGGTTCCACCTCTCTCTCCTTTTTTATTATATTTTTTTCATGTATACTTACCTTAGGCATCTATTACTTTTTTTTTTTTTACACACGGAGAACAAAATCAGATTCTAGAATACATCACTCCGTCCGCATCGCTGCGGAGCAGCTCTTGGAGGCACTCTGGCGGCTCCGGAAGGGTAAAGAGGCCCGGGCTAAGGGCAACAGCAATGAGGCATCTATTACTAATAAGAAAAGAGAGGGGTTGTTTAACGGAGCAGGTATCGTGTTTAATGAGGAACATTAGTTTATAAATGTTAGATAATTATACTATAACTTGGAGCCACTCCTCGTGTAAAACATGTCAACTTATATATATTTGACTGATCGCGTTTGGAATCCCAATAAAACTACACAAATGACGATAACTTAATAAATAATTGCAGAAAAATAACATAAATTCATAGTTTTACATTTTACTTCCCATCGCATCATATTTATATTCACATCTCGATCTAGAGCAACACAGTTATAGAATAGATTAAAAAGATTGTAGTGTTGTACCGATATTACTTGTAATTGTACTCTATTAATTCTAAAATACTGTATTCGTAACTTGCAAAAAGATTAAATATATCACACTCCCCACTACTTGTAGACACAAAATCTCACTTGTACTTGATGAACTATCCCATTGTCCTGTCTTCATCATTTAATTAATGTCACTTAAAATTCACCAATTCCTACGGCTCTCTCTCAAGCTGTTGATTTAAAGCTCTTTTTCGCCAAATTGAAGGACCATATATAATCAGGCACGCAAGAGAAGATAACAAGACAACAGCACAATTACCACATTTTACGTTCGCACCCTCCTAGCAAAAACGACAGGTAGGATAATACTGTTCGGTAGAACAACCAGTCAAAACCTCTATTCATTTATTCTCTCTCACACTTGAAACCCTAATACACACTACAACTCAATCTAACTTTCACGGTCTTGCGAATACAAAGAGCCTTTCTTTGCTTGGGAATCTAGGAGGATCTTCTCAAAGTTATCTAGCTTTCTTTTGTTTTTTTTATTTTTATTTTTTTAGCTGCCGGTCTCCTATGTTGTTGAGTACTTTCTCTTCTTAAAAGCATCGCAAGACCTTTTGTTGTTGTGTCAGTTGAGAGACTGTAAATAAGACTGCGAATTTGATTTTCAGATAGGAAGACCTAACTTCCTTCAATCATTGTCTGTTTTATCTGTCTTAGGAAACTCTTTAGCCACTTTCTTTTCCTCTTTTTTTTCTTTTTTAGTTTCCACTATTGATCTTGTATTTGGAATAAGTATAATTAGATCGAAGCTGGCTAGCTCTTCCTATTTCATCTAATTGATAAGTTTTGATTGCGTTAAAATTCACATAATTGGCACGTATTAAATTGAGAACAATTTTGCAAAGACATAATTCACTTCTTTCTCGTAAAGAGAAAGGTTGTTGTGGACACAGTTCTCAGAAAATGGCTGCGCCGCCCAGTAAGCGCTTGCGGAGTATGTTGCAAGCTGCAGTGCAATCAGTTCAATGGACTTACAGTCTCTTTTGGCAAATTCGTCCACAACAAGGGTAACTAATCTCTCCAGTGATGTACATACTCAGTATCAGATTTCTTGTCTCTTCAGATTTTGTTCATTATGACATTCACTTCAATGACATCGAATATAATCCAGGATCTTAGTGTGGGGAGATGGGTATTACAACGGAGCAATCAAGACTAGAAAGACGGTGCAACCAATGGAGGTTAGTGCCGAGGAGGCTTCTTTGCAAAGGAGCCAGCAACTTAGAGAGCTTTATGAGTCATTGTCTGCAGGAGAAACAAATCAGCCGGCACGTCGGCCTTGTGCTGCCTTGTCGCCTGAGGACTTGACGGAGTCGGAGTGGTTTTATCTCATGTGCGTGTCATTCTCTTTTCCTCCTGGTGTCGGGTATGTTTTACGGTGCAATTACCTTTCTTTCCGCTTCTTCTACAGTTTCATTTTTAGTTGTTTTATAGACTGCAGAAGTTTCAGTATGCTAGTTAAGTTAGAAACATTATGAGTGCATGATCTCTTCAGTTTTAGAGACCTTTAGAATAATAAGCCTAGTAAACGTAGCTCTTGTATTCTTTGGAGGACCTGTTCTACAAAAGAGCAACAGAAGAAAAAAGAACCTCTCTCCAGAAGAAGGTGGGCACTTAATGAGGGTATTCAATTCAGTTTTTGCTTAGGAAGGCAACAATCAACTGTGGATGTACCTTCGCTTGTTTTTCATCATTAAATGGGAGAACAAGTTGTTAAATCCTTCAGTAAGAGTAAATGCTTAAATGGAAGGAAAGGATATCCTATTCCTAGTCCACATAGGAAGACCAACGAAGAATATTAAGAGAACAGTGAAATGGTAGCTAAAGATTGCACGATAGACAATAAGTAGTCTTTCGCAAATACACGCATTCATGTCTAGTTCGCAGAGCGACCCACATGACCTTCTGTGAATAGGAAAAGAGTAAACATAAAGCAACTGTTTGTGATTCATTTATTTTCTGAGAAAAAGTTGACTTCTGATCATTTATAGTACAGTTCGAAGCTAGTTGATCACTTGATTGCAACTTTTACGAGACGTTAGGTGGGAGCCTTCAACCCATCTTCTTTAGAATGAGAAGGGTCTTCACATTTTCTTTAAGGTTGATGGAAGTCCATTCTGCTTAGGTTTCAGCAGTTTGACAATTTAGAGATCGAACACTACTTTAGAAAATGTTAACCAGAGGCGTATGGTCTTACAATCAAAAGAAGGGTCATGACGTAGAATGTAACACGAGCCTTGGTTACGCACTCAGAATCAAACGTGAAAGTAAATAAATGAAGAAAATACAAAAAATACCTGTTTTGCTATTCATAATTTTGAGCGAGCTTTTTGATGCCGAAACTTTTGAGTATTCACAACCTTTACAAAAGTTGATTAACTGGATGTTGTTAACATCTTTCTATAACTTTCTTAACGCCTGAACCTCTTAACGAGTCAGAGAATTCGAACATTCATGTCTTACTTAAGTAGAAGAAGAAGACTTTAACCTTATATATATAACATTCATATCGAGGTCTACCCATCACAGATCTAATGCATGTCCAACCCATATTGATTAGGGTCCTTTTTTCTTGGATTTTAGCCCATTAGCGCAGATCTTTTATCAAGCTACTTTATTATCATTAACTAGATCAAATTCAATTTAATTAACTGTAAACTTATTAAAATCGTAAAAGTGTAATTAATTATTGTCCGACCTTAGGAAAATTACTAACATTCTCCCCTTTGGACAATAATTAATTACAGTAGTTGTAACTGTAATAAAACCAGTAAAAACGGTTAAGCCAAATCACTGTATAGGTCGACCATGTTTAAAAAATCATTTGATCCAAAGATAATAAAAATCTATCATTCTATCTCATAAGGCTTTTGATAATAGAAAGTATTAGATGGATGTGTTATATGCAACACAAATTCAATACAATTACGAATATGTAATACCTCACTAACATGAAAGAGAAAATGAAGTGTGTCAAACTAGGATGATACCTGTATGATTTGAAATGTATCATTTTTTCGTTTGTAGGTCTCAATTTCCCTTAACTTTATGTTAAACCATACTAGAGAAATTTGTTTTCTCTCATTGAGTGCTAAACTGCATTAGAGAAAACTTTTATAGGATTAAGCACTTATATCCCCTTTGTCATATTAAAATCTAAGGATTTATACATGCATCTGTATGTTTCCTAATGATATAGACTTCAATCTGTATATATGTGCCTAATGACCTTCAAAATGCTTACGATCGACACAAATCTTAAAAATTTCATCTATATCATGTCACTATATAACAACATGTATGATTAAGAGAAAAATGATGACCATCTTTATTCATAAAACATATTGTCATAATACATGAAAAACATACAAATGTATAAGTTGAAAATGTAGTGATCTCTAATTAACAGTGTCTAAGGGCTTTAATACACCCATACTGTATACATGTCTCTAAAAAACATATAGGCAAAGTCCTTTATTCAAAGGATCAGCAAGTATATCCATAGTCCTCAAATGCTCCACCTCAATGTCACCTTTTCTGTATCAATCTTCGATGATCAAATACTTGACTTCCGAATGCTTAGATCATGTAATGTTCTCATTCTTGAGCTAAACTGCCTGTATAGTAGCCCTATGGCATGGCACAAACTCTACCTGCATAGTTGAGGAAGTCACCTATATCTGCTTGATACTCTTCCACAATACTGCACCATCTGTTAACATAAAGATATATCCTGATGTGAACTTTCTGTCGTCTAGACATATAACAAAATCCAAATTTGTATACCCTATGAAGTTTAGATTCTTGACCCTTCTATATGTTAACATGTAATCCTTATTGTCCTTTAAATATCTCAACACTTGTTTAACTACATTCTAGTGATCTATTCCTAGGTTAGCCAGATATCTACCTAGTAGTCCAACGATAAATGTAATGTCAGGTCTAGTGCATACCTGAGCATACATCAAGCTACCAACCACACTAGAATATTGTACATTCTTTATAGCCTTTCTCTTTGTATATCATTCTTTGGACATTATGTCAAAGACAATCTCTTACCATGATAGTTAGGTATTACAACAAGTTTACAATTAGCCATATTAAACCTTTACAGCACTAGCTCAATGTATACTCGCTGTGAGAGGCGTAATGAGTGTTGAGACATGCCTTGGTGAATTTATATATCTAGGAGATATGATGTTTCTCCAAGGTTCTTCATTTCAAAATGCTCAGCCAAAAGTTGCTTAACCTCATACAATATGGTTAAGTCATTTGATGCGAGAAAGAAATTATCCACATATGAAAGTAGAAAGATAACTTTGCTCCCTCTGACATTGTAATATAAGCACCTTTCAACTTTATTTTCCACAAAGCCAATAGAGATAACAACCTCATCAAACTTAAGGTATCACTGTCTAAAAGCTTGTTTTAAATCATATATTGATTTTCCTAGTTCGCAAATCTTGTTAGGATTTTCTTGATCCTAAAATCTTTCAGGGTATTCCAAATAGATCTCTTCACAAAGGTCTCCATTCAGGAAAATAGTTTTAACATCTATCTGATATAGCTCTATATCATAATGAACAACTATTGCTATAGTCACTCTAAATGCATCTTTAAAAGATACTGGAGAAAATGTAACATTAAAGTCAATTCTTTCTCTCTAAGTGAATCCTCTGGTAACCAACCGAGCTTTAAACTACTCAACTTTACCCTGAGATTCCTTTTGGTCTTAAATAGCCATTTATAATTGATAGGTTTGCAATTTTGAGGTAAATCAACAAGCTCTCATACCTTATTATGCTTCATAGATTACATCTCATCTTTCATTGCATCCCACCACAAATCTGCATGGGGTCTAGAAACAACTTTTTAAAAGTAGCTGGGTAAACAACATGTCTAATATCAGTGTCTTATTGACCCAAATAGACAATGTAATTAGATGAAATAATAGGTTTTCTCACTCTAGTGGATCTTCTTAACTGAACTGGTTCTTGTACCTCAGGAACCTCGGTTTTTACAAGTATGGGTTTCTATTCCTGTGCTAATATGATACCAAGACCTTGATCCATTGGTTCTAACTGTATGAGTGATGGATAGGAAATAATTGTAGTATTCGTCCTACTATAATATGAAGTGTGAGAAGGACTACCCTTATTATAGACATCATATTATAGAAACTTAGCTGTTTGTGATTCTGTAATTCTAGACCCTCCTTATCTACAGTAAAATATGTATCCTTTAGAGTGATCGAGATATCAAAAAAAAATTGCAACGACTAAAACGAGATTGCAACTTATTTTCATAAGAATTATATAAATATATCTTAGCAAGGTAACCCTAAACATGAATATAGGCAAGGCTAGGCTTCCACCCTTTCTAGAGTTCAAATGACATATTCGATACTAATTTGCTTTGGACTTTATTAAGTATGTACAAGGCAATCTTTATGGTTTCACCCCAAAGGTAATCAGGTAGGATAGTCCTGCTCTACGTCAACCTTATCATGTCCTTTAGGGTGTGATTATGCCTTTCAGCTACACTATTTTTCTCAGGACTACCTGACATATAGTGAACTGAGCCTCTATTCCACATGAATCCATATATCTAGCAAACGAACCATTTTCTGTCTTAAAACTCCATGTTTGCCATAATATTCTCCTCTATGGTTAGATTTAACAATCTTAATGGACCTTCCCAATTGGTTCTCAACCTCAGCGTTGAAGATCTTGAATTTCTCAAGAACTTCAGACTTTTCTTTATGTAAGAACAAATAACCATAGAAAAAATAGTCATCAATAAATGTCAGAAAATATCTTGAATTACACAATGTAATTGGATAAGGTCTACAAATATCTATATGTATGAGGTTTAATAAACTAAAAGCACCAGTTGACCCTTTTTTTTAATTTTATTCAATTTACCCCTGCAATAGTAAACACATGTTTCTAGATCATCAAAATCTAAAGTTAGGAGAATGTTTTCTTTAATCAATTTATCAACTTTATCTTTGAAATTGTGGCCCAACCTTTTATGTCGCAATATGTATGGCTTATCCTTTATCAGGGGGTTTCTTTCTAATAACCTGTTCAACAATATATGAAGAAGCATATATCTCATAAGGGGCAAGACACATTTTATACAATCCATATGATAAGAAGGCATTGCCAATATATTTTGTATTACAAGATAATTGTACAATAGAAGCATCAATAACAAAACTATAATCTTCTTTGTCCAAAACTGATACAAAGATCAAATTCTGCCTAAAAAATAGTATATAAAATCTGTAATGTAAACAAATATAAAGCTTGTATCAAGGCTCAAACATACATCCCCTACAAACATTACATAAATTTCTTCATTATTGTCAACCATCACTTTTTTCTCCTCTCTATTTGACTTTATCCTGCTTATAAACCCCTACATTGTAAAGGCAACATGATTAAAGGTTCCACTATCTAGCCACCAAGAACTTGATGTGGCTATAGAAAGTTTACATTCATGGATCATACACGCTATCTCCCGTGTATCTCATGGAGAATAATTCTTTCATCAAGGTACTTATCTCCACATTAAATTATATCCTACACCTCTGGGAGACATTATTTAGAAAGTCCTTGGCTATGTTTGTTTCTGTAATTCCACTTAGCAGATGATCTGGGATTGATCTCTTGATGGTCAAATAGAACACTCTGTTTGACCTTTCTCAGACTGCAAATATTGCTTTCTTAGCCTCTAAGATGAGAGATGTTAGTGCAAAGGTCCTATCTCTAACTATGACCATGTTAATGTCTACCATCTTTAATGCAAACTCTACATTTTACTTCCATTTCTTAAAGTTGAAACCAGTTAAGGTTTCAATCGTGATACTGTTATTGTTTACAAAAAAGATGACTGCAAATTTGACAATATAATGGTCAGTGCAAATGTAAGATAACAACGATACTCAAAGCTATAAATAGTATTTTACCGAGAATCTCATCACACATATTATAAAATACTTGTGGGTTGAATTCATAATACATGCAGATAAGACATCCACATAAAAGCGATTAGAGTACACATCATTGACTATTATGACACTACCTATGGGTGAATAGATCACTCAAGTAATGGCTTCTTCTATCTAATTTCTTTATACATATATGAAAATCTCATATAAGTCCAACACCTTTAGGCAGAATATCCAAATACAATACTAGAGACATCCCTAAACATGCAAAGCAGAACAATTAAAATCCTAACTTAAAAGGCCAATGTGATGACTATATTATCATAAGTACTCAAATAAATCCACAAACACAAGGGATACATATTTATATTATCCTTACATTCTGTATGGGCATATACTACATGATAATGTACCATCAATAAATGCAAATCCTTATGCACAATCTCATTATCATATATTAGTGCTAAAAAAAATAATCAATTAACTTTATTACAAGAAAAATCTCAATTGGAGTGATAATCATGCAATATTGAATAATAAAATACTACATGAGATACCAAAACCACATGTACCTCTTTAATTTCTCGTCCGAAGCTTGAAATTTCACTCAAAACTGGCTTTAATAACCTTTATTTGATTTTTCTGAAGTTAAATCTTAATTATTACTAATGTAATAAATTTAGAAAAATTAAAAACTCACTTTATGAATTCACGAGATCCTGAAATTTACCTACAATGACCCAGGGGACAACTTAGTGAATTATGAAATTTTGAATTTTTTTGGTTATATAGCATGCTGATGTCAACAAATACTATAGTATTAATGTCAGTGGATGGCGCTTGGGTGACATTTGTTCTACATGCATACCCCCTTTTGGCATGTGTGGTGCAAACACCTCATATGCAGACACACACACACCGCCTTTGATGTGTGTGTCGCATGCACCAGACACGTGACCCACTTTGTTTCGCCATCTGCCTAGTGTGTGTGAGACTAAACTGCCTCTGGGCAGTTGCATGTGTTTCTCTCTCATCTCGCATAGTCACCAAAAAATGGCAATTTTTGGTGACTTTCAAGCAAGTTTTTTTGGCCCTTGAAGCTCGTTTTCAAATGCCAAACATGTTCAACATGAATTCAAGCAGCCATATGGAAATAAAAATGTAAAAATGGATTGTTTTCTCTAAGGTCTTTATGGAGAAAATATGAAAATCTTTGTATTCATTCCCACAATCACGTAACTGCTCTAATACCATGTGTAGTGCGTAACACGAGCCTTAATTACATGCCTAGAATCAAACGTGAAAGTAAGTAAATGAAAAAATACGTGAAATACCTATCTTATCTATAACTTTGAACAAGCTTTCCAATGTTGAAACTTTAGAGTTTTCATGTGGGCCTTTACGAAAGTCAATTAACCAGAAGTTCCTAACGTCTTTTTACAACTCTCTTAACGTGTGAACCTCTTAATAGGTCAAAAAATCTGAATGTTCACGTCTTACTTAAGCAGAAGCAGGTGACCTTAAACTTATTTATATAACATCTATATCGGACTTTCTCATCACAAACCTAATACATGCATGTCCGACTTACATTGATTAGGATTCATTTTCTTTGCTGGACTTCAGTTCATTAACCCAAATCCTTTATCAGGCTACTTTATTATCTCTAACTATATCAAATTCAATTTACTTAACTGTAAATTTATTAAAATTGTAAAAACATAATTAATTGTCATCCAACTTTAGGAAAATTACTAACACATGAATGCTTTCTTAATTAGGAATAAGAGACATCCTTTAACTTTAGATTATCGACCTAATCCACCAATAACAAGAAATATTTTGTGCCAACTAAGTGACTAAAAACTACTATGACATATATTTTAACTTTGAGTTAATTTAATAACAATATTAAGTAACAGCTTCTAAAAAGTTTGGTATGACCAGTCCCCGCCATAGGCAGGGGCAGATTAGGCACCTATCAAGGGCTATTTTCATTAGGGCCTACAATAAGAAAGTATTAAATGTCACAAAATTTGTATATTCTAGTTAGTCTACCGTTTATTACTCGCTTGCTTGGGTTCACAAATCTTGTATATTCTAGAGTCCACCATTTATTGCTCTCTAGGCTCCACTCTCAATTCTTATTTTTAGCATTTATTACTCCCTTGCGTGTCCCACTCTCAATTCTTATTTTCACGCAGAGGTTATTATCATACCAACGCTTTTATTAAGTCTTGTTTAATGGTTGTTTAAGAGGAATGGAAGATACGAAATTCTTGGTATATCTCTTGCCGTGGCGTTCAACATGACCTCAAGTCTAGTTTAATTAAATTCTTGAGTTTATAAATTCTTTTGAAACATTTAGGTGTATTTTTTTACTCAAAATTTTTTAATTTTTATCAACGTATGAATTAAAATACTCGATTTAAAAATAAGCAGTAAAAAATTTCACAATTTTGACTTCTAAGTTCTGAATAATAATTTAAATGTAAAGTCGATAATTTTTTAATATATTTTTAGCTTATTAAATATTTGAATATCTGAGTGATAACTTATTGTAACAATTGTGGTACATAATTTACCAAAAAAACAATTGTGGTAGGTCTACTTGCAATTCTTTTTCTTTTATTATTATAAATCCCTAAATTTACTGTATTCTAAACAATATTATTTATTTGTATTTACTATTTAAGTGCCACAAAATTTTTTTTATTTAAACTAACATCATATGAAATTTACTTTAAAATATAATAAAATATAATAAAAATTATTTGACAATTAAATAATACCGTAAATAGTTGTAGATATGGCAATTGCTTCGTTAAAGAATATATTTGAACAGTTAATGACATTTGGAAATATTTTTGGATTCTTATTTGATTCAAAAAAGTTAAGGTCGTTGAATGATAACGAATTAAGAGAATGTTGTACTAATTTACAACTACTTTTTCTCATGATGATATGTCGGATGTGGATTTAGATTGTCTTTTTTTTTTTGAATTATAGGTGTTGTAAATGACTTTACCAAATGAGTTAATGTCATAAGTTGAAATTTTAGAATTTGTTAAAGTTGTAGATTGTTATCTTAAATGTTTCAATTGCTTATCAAATTTTATTGACTATACTTGTGACCGTAGCAGAGAA
The DNA here is from genome assembly GCA_027576455.1 of Erythroxylum roigii. Classification (NCBI taxonomy): domain Eukaryota; kingdom Viridiplantae; phylum Streptophyta; class Magnoliopsida; order Malpighiales; family Erythroxylaceae; genus Erythroxylum; species Erythroxylum roigii. The sequence goes on from JANZXV010000009.1 coordinate 15,551,443, forward strand.
GTTTTTCAAAGTTAAAATTATTGAAAACCTACTTGAGGTCATTAATATGTGACGACAAATGTTGAATGATTTAACTATTTTATGCATCGAGAAGGATATATTGACCAATATTAATCTTGATAATATTATTAATAATTTTACATTTAGAAATGCACAAAGAAATTATTTTTTCATAAATCATTATCATCTGTGTATTTGTTAGTGTAATTTTCTTAGTGTTTTGTAATCTAATATTGCTATTCGATTGTTGTTATTGCTATTTTGTTGTTACTGCTACTATTTTTAGTGATTTTATTGCAACTGACATTTGCAAGATATTATTAGTTGATGTTATGATCATTTAATATTTTGTTGAATATTTAGACTTCTAAATTGAGTCACTTATATATAATAAAATATGTTTTTAAAGTTTACATATTTATATATTATCGATTTGTTAGGATCCTTTTTTTTACTTCATCCGAGGCCTATAAAATATTAAGAACGACCCTAGATATGACTACTGATTAATGCTTATGAAGTATATATAAAAAAAAAAGATTAAACCCACCAATTGAATTATGTTGATTTAGTATTTTACTAGCTGGAATTTGTTTGGGTCGTGCTTGTGGAGCCAGTACTACTCTTCCGTAAGTGGTACAAAGAATTGCGGTTTACTGCTGGGAACCTCGCCGGCGTTTTTGTTTTTTGGTTTTTTTTTTTAAAGTTGTCTGCTGATTATTTTTAGGAGGATCTTAATTATGAAAAGACATTTTTAAATTATCCACACCTAAATTAATCCCCGCTCGAATTAGGTAGATCTTGCTCAACTGTTTGAACACATTCGCGGCCTGGACCATTGAAATGACCATTAATCACTTCACCAATCTTCTAGTTTTCGTTTAGTAAAAATATGCAAACTTTTACGCTCGATCACTGAAGATCGGGTCTTCGGAAGGGCCAAGACAGGTGGATTAGGTTATTTTTCCTATCAACTTTACAAGTCTGCACTGCTTTATCAACCACGTAATTAATGGTTAAATTCATGGGATGCTGATTTATCTTGGTGATGGAGTGAAATACCATCTATCTATGTTCGAACATGGTGCAGACTGATGGATCATATCAGAAGCTTTTGCTAGAGAAAAGCAAGTGTTGCATGTGAATATTTGTATGCTAGCTGTTCATAAATGCCCTGTAGTAATAACCAGAGTGAAATTCTTGACGTGATTTGTTGGAGATCGAGGAGCATATCATTGACGATTGTCGTATTATGCAGGTTGCCAGGAAAAGCATATGCAAGAAGACAACACGTATGGCTTTCTGGTGCAAATGAGGTCGACAGCAAAACCTTTTCGAGAGCAATCCTTGCCAAGGTTATACCTGCCTGGCTTATTATCATCTTCCATAACTTATAATTGACAACTTAAATTATATTCAACTCACTAGTTCCTAAACCAAATACTTTTTCTACATGTTAAGCTGCTTGGTATCTACTGCATGTTCCTTCTATTACTAATTTATTAACTTCAGTTCCTTTTTGTTTCTAAACATTATCGAAACATGGATCAGAGTGCTCGTATACAGGTAAATTATGTTAACCAACTACCTCCTGCAGTTTGACTATTTGTTAGATAATGCACTTTGTTTTCCTTAACTTCTTCATGATTATTAATTAACTTGGTCACTCTTTCAGACTGTAGTGTGCATTCCTCTCCTTGACGGTGTCGTTGAATTTGGCTCAACCGAGAAGGTGAACCAACAACAAATAGCTTTATTGAACTTTTGCTGTGCATACGTACACTTACATTTGTTTGGTAGGAAAATAAATGGCCGATAAACCGCATATTACAGGTCCAAGAGGATGTTGGATTAATACAACACGTAAAAAGATTCTTCAGAGATCACCACCACCCTTCCCCACCAAAACCAGCTCTTTCTGAGCACTCAACATCCAACCCCGCCACGTCATCCGACCACCACTCTCCTCCCATTCCCACCATGTACGCAGCCAACGACGACGAGGAGGATGATGAGGAAGAGGAACACGGGTCTGATTCAGAAGCCATAATTGGTCTCGGGACCGCTGGGTCGTTCCTTCCAAGTGAGGCTCAAACCGGCCTAGACATAACAACAGCGGCTGAACCAAGCGAGCTGATGCAACTGGAGATGTCTGAGGACATCCGCCTCGGCTCGCCCGAAGATGGGTCGACTAATATGGACTTGGATTTCCACTTGACGGCTACAGTGAATGCTGCAAATGACCAGAGACGCGTAGATTCGTTTAGATCAGAGTCGGCTGGGAAGAGGACTCCAGATCCGTTGAACGGTAGCTTTCAACTACCGGCCTCTGGTTAGCATTGAAAGTCTATCCATATTCTTACTACTTAGATTTTACATTTAATGCTGAAGTCGTTTTGTTTTAGCCAGTAATAAGTGTTAAACTTGCAGGGACCCTGCAACTTGACGAAATGGCACAAGAAGACACACATTACTCTGAGACAGTCTCCATCATCCTACAAAACCAACCAATTAGGTGGGCCAAGTCCTCCTCAGCATCCTCCACTCAGTCAGCGTTCTCCAAGTCGACAACCCGTTCCGACCACCTTATCCATGTGGCAGTCGAAGGCACGTCCCAGTGGCTTCTCAAGAACATCCTCTTGAGCGTACCCTATCTCCACAAGAAGTACCGCGAAGAGAACTCCCCCAAGCTACGCTACGGCGACGCCGCCAGTAGTTTTAGGAAAGGCATGGCTCAACATGAGCTCAGTGCCAACCACGTGCTCGCCGAACGGCGCCGTAGAGAGAAGCTGAACGAGAGGTTTCTTATACTGAGGTCACTGGTACCCTTCGTGACCAAAATGGACAAGGCTTCCATATTAGGTGACACCATAGAGTACTTGAAGCAACTGCGAAAAAAAATACAGGACTTGGAGTTGCGAAACCGACAGGTGGAGATAGAGAAAAGGTTGCCTGTCACAAGCCCTTTACAGAGAACGAATAGCACTTCGAAAGAGCAGAGAAGATGGCGTCAGAAGGGTTGGTCAAGGTTCAGAAATGAGGAAGTTGAAGTAGCAGAGGCTAATACTGGTGCTACGAAGACCAAGTCTTTGGACGCGTCACCGCAGCCGCAGCTGGGGGAGGAGGGTCCAAGTGTACAACTACAAGTGTCGATAATAGAGAGCGACGGATTGTTGGAATTGCAATGCGGGTATAGAGAAGGGCTGTTGTTGGATATAATGCAAAAACTGAGGGAGCTGAGGATTGAAATCACTGCGGTTCAGTCTTCATTGAGCAATGGAGTGTTTGTAGCAGAGTTAAGGGCAAAGGTGTGTCTAGGGCTTAGCTTTTGAATGTAAAGGCTCGAGCTTTCCATTTCCGTCTCCATTTCTTTTGAAGCTAAAAAAATTTCGTTTGATGTGCAGGTTAAGGACAATGTTAATGGAAGGAAGATGAGCATATTTGAGGTGAAGAGGGCAATAAATCAAATAATACCACATGACTAATGTATCAGAATTTGTGGATCAGTAGAGTTGGATAACAATCCAAAAAGAATATAAATGATTTTTAATATTATTTTAATTAGTTTTTGTATATTTTTAGCTAATTTATGGTTGTAGGCCAATAGATGAAAGTAACAACTTTGAGATTTTATCAGAGGGGATCTAGATAATGTCCCTGAAATTGTATTGTGAATTAAGAGCATATAGGATTTTCTAGCATAAGTAAATGTAGGTGAGTTTAATAATTTTCTTTTTGACAAGATTTTCTTAATGCAGATTTTCTTAAGAGGACCACTAAAAACTTGCCATTTTAGCAATTTGTAGAACAATAATATACTTGAGATTTAGATGGAGTAATTTGATATTTTGTTTGTTTACATATACTTTATTAAATGTGTATTCAAAGGATAATAATTATAAATTATTTATCTTAAAAAAGTTTTTCTATAAATTTTTATAATTTTAATCTACATTTACTTACAAAATTTATTATTAAAAAATTACATTTTTATGACTCTTGTATGCAATGTTTATTGATATAAAGCTAAATTTCATGAATTTAGATTACTTATACTCAATAAAAGACGCACAGGATTTTGGACTCAAAGATAAACACAATTAATCATTAAAATTTGAACATTGACTAAAGCAAAATCAATAAGTGTTATATGTATATGTATATGTATATGTATATGTATATGTGTATATGTATATATAATATCTTACTTTTCGCTTTTTAAAATAAGGTTTTCTATATCTATATTGTTTTTTCTTTTTATATTTTCGTTTTATCTTTCCATAATAATAAGAACTATCACATCCTATCATTATTGGCATTTTAGGCTTATCACAACATAAAGAAATTCTTTTTCTTAATCTTTTACTGGCTTTAGCCAAAATTGTATCAGTACACCAATTACTTAATTTATCTCAAGTATGTTCTATTCTTTTACCTAAAGTATCTATATTTCCAGGGTTATATGTATCTATCAACTTTGAACCCCAAAGGTCTGGTATCTTAGCAAAAAACAATGGTAAATAATTACTAGTATCAAAAACTTGATTATAAATATGGTAATAATAATCTTGAAAAACACAAAAATATTTTTCAATGTCACAAATATCACATAATTGTAATCGCATTAAAGCAGTTGTATATCGAGTTATCGTATTAGGATTTTTTACATATTTCCCTTCTTCATGGAATTCTAATCTAAATGTTTCAACTACCTTTGTAATAAAATTATCTGGTTCAACATATATAGATTGCTTAGTTGCTTCATCTAGATTTTGCCAAAATCTTTGAGCACTATTTAATAAAGTTTTTTCTATAAATCCTTTAGTTGTTTCAAAATCCATTTTATTTACTACAACAGCTATCCTTAAAGCAGTTTCCCATTTATCTATTGCTTCCTCAATATTAGCAATACAATCTACATCTAAATAAATTCAAAAAGGATTGATTGTATCAGCTCTCATTTTTTCAAAAGGGGTATATTTTTCCGAACTTTGTCCTGTATGCATTAACCCTGCATATTCTGTTGCTGGCTTAGTAAAAATCTGATTTTGTCTATATCGTATATATGGTTCCCTACTAGAAGATGGTATATCTGTGATATTTGGATTTTCAACCTTTCTCCCTGCTGGTTTAATATTCAAAAAATTATCGTGAAGATCTAAATTTCCTATTTGAGTTATTAAATTATCCATATCAGGTAATAATGAGGGACTACTATCTGAATCACTTGTTGAAATCCTTCAGTTTTTCTAAATGACTAAGATATGGGCTCCTAAGGACTTCTATTTCTTTTTGGATTATGATATGCTTATCTTTATCTTGTCCTATTGCCTTATGATTTATTAGGGATTCTAAATCTAATGTTATTTGTTCACAATATTGTAATATCTTTTGACCATAATAAATAATGGTTTTCTTAATCTCAATTATTTCTTTATCTATTCTTAACGAATTTTCTTGCTCTTTTAAAACCTTAAATTCTTTATCCATTTCTAACACATAATCATAGCTTTCACAATATAATTTAAACACACAATAAACAGATTAAAAAGTAAAGCATACATATGGTAATTAAAAGAAAACAAACAAACTTAGAAGCTCTAAATCCTTGCGGGCTCTGATACCATCCAGGGTGTTAGCCCCTTAATTTTTTTTTATTTAAGCATGATTAGAGGAATTTGGGGTCTTGATGAGTTAAATTATGTTGGCATTAATTAGTATGGTA
>JANZXV010000009.1:15560064-15571540 GCA_027576455.1 Erythroxylum roigii
GAGAGGAGGTTTGCATATTATTATAAATTGTTAAAAGCTTTTATAGTTGTCCGATGTGAGATTCCTGACACACCCCCTCAGTCCAGAGCAGGACTGGACATTTGATGGACATATTAGGCAAAGGGACATAACCGGATACTGCCTTAAACCATCGAGACAAATTGTCTCTGATACCATGTTAACAGAGCCATATCTCGATGGTTTGAGGCGGTGCCCGGTTATATCCCTTTGCCTAATATGTCCATCAGATGTCCAATCCTGCTCTGGATTGAGGGGCGTGTGTTAGGAATCCCACATCGGACAACTATGAAGGCATTCAAGAATTTATAATAGTGTGCAAACCTCTCCCTCTTAAGCTAGCTTTTGGAGGTGAGTTAGGCAATTCTAATATGGTATCAGAGTTAATTTGTCTCGATGGTTTAAGACGGTGCCCGGTTATATCTCTTTGTCCAATATCTCTATCAGACGTCCAGTCATGCTCTGGAATGAGGGGGGTGTGTCAGGAATCTCACATCGGACAATTATAAAGGCATTCAAGAATTTATAATAATATGTAAACCTCCTCTTCCTCTTGAGCTAGCTTTTGGGGGTGAGTTAGGCACTTTCTAACATAAACAGTTAATATTCATCGTATAAATCTTCTTTTTAATGGCTTGACAGTCCGTCGAATAAGGTAATATGGGTTATATCTAAAATTTTCTAGACCAAATTGAGGACATTTGGATTCAAATTTTGGAAGTAAACAATCGCATTTTATGTTTACTTGTGAAAAAAAAAATTGTCGAAGATTAGAAGGATAATTCAGTAACTTTAAGATAATCAATAGCAGGGACCTGGGGTGGGGCCGGATGGGTTGGATTCGGTAAACCCCTTGTTGCGCGGTTGGCGCAGTTAACGCTTGACGTAATGATCTTAACAAAAACATCGTCTATGCTACTTGTATTCTACTTTTAAGTTCTAATAATACTAGTATGGTATCTGTAGGTGTGATCAGTTGAACATGTCACAGGTGATGATTATCAGAATGACTAATGACCTTTTCCTGTAATGTTAATACAGCAAACGCATGATAAAGCTAAGCACTCTTATAAGTCTTAACCACCACGCCAACTCACCAAGTACCTACGTCCTCGGATGTTTTGGAACCCCTCAGATGTAACGATGTCGCCAAATGTCAAATAGGGAAATTTTGACGGTTTTTATATTGGCACCAACCCGATCTACATTTGGATTACCCCATTGGGAAAGATGGAGGCACTGAAGAAGTATGTGGTGATATTGGTGAACTACTTGCACCTGCTATCCATGTGTTGCTTGGAGACATGCCTTGGGAAAACAGCTGCTGTTCAGTAACTAACTTCTTTTCCAAGACACACTGAGTGCGAAAATTGAACAAAACATCGTCAGACCTGTGATAACTTAGGGGTTCAATTTTCATCTGGCTGTAGGAAACTAAAGAACTTTTCTTGCTCTTGTTGATATGATACCTAATCAATTGAACATAAAAAGGAAGATGCATTTTCAATCAACATTTATTTCTTGTCTAGCTTGGAATTATATAATTATCTATTGAATGTCTCACAACGGATGGTCTGATTTGGTCCCTGCAGATTAACCTCCCCGTGAAAGTGCTCCAACAGTATTGTATTCAATAGGCATTGTTGGCATCATCGGGACTTTACGCTCATATGTGCTTGAAGATGAGGTGGCTGATCATTGTGTCCTCAGTTTCACCACTTCAAAGATCTTTAGAGTCCTTTCAAACGGTTGACAATTCTAGGATAAGACATGATCTTCGAGAGGCTAGCCTGCCCGCCCTCACTTTCTGAAATAGTGGCATAAAATCCTAATCAATAGTTACTCAAAAACAAATGCATAGTTACATGTTCAATAATCAAATAATTTACAACCTTTGAATTGCATAGAGGACTTCACTGCTATCTGGCAATTTCTCCAAATGTATCAAGTTACAGGACATCACGAAGGATGCTAGAAACAAACTGCTCACCTTCATGTTAATCTCAAGTTTTCGAAATCATTATTACAGGGTCAAACATGAACTCATCAATTAATTGAAAATCACGATTCCATTTCCTGGCTTCTCTAGAAACTGATGTTTACACGGAAACCACAGATTCAAAACAAGTAAGAAATCAGGACCCTCAATCTCCAGTAGTATGTTTTATCTCACAGATCAACAGCAATTTCAGACACACACATATGCTTGGTAGCCTTTATGAGCTTGCGGGTCTCTTCATCCATCTCAACATTATCTTTCCTCATTCGCTCTGCAATTATAAGGGGCATTTTTTCTGCTTTTGCATAAATTTGCAGAAGAGAATTATATATCTGAGTACTCAAATGTCCAGCATTCCGAAGTATAACCAAGAACTGTTCAGCCCCTTCAATATTCTCTTGCTCCTCCAGAGCCTTAAAAACTTCTTCAATTAACCTTTTGTCAGGATTCCACTTTTTAATGCTACCAATAGCTTTCTTCAAAAACTTTAAGGCTTTAACTGTTTGCTTTGTTTTCAAGTGACACCATGTTAAGAGTTCCCAAGTTGTGTATGAAGGAGTGATGCCCTTTTGAATTATGTGCCGGTAAAAGTTTTCAGCTTCTTGCATCTTGTCACTATTTATATAAGCTGCAAGAAGTACATTTGAAACCCTAACATCACCGGTTCCAGACTCTAACTCCCACTCTTTATAGAGATTTTCTGCCTCTTGAATTTCCTCCAGTTTCACCAGTGAAGATATCATGCAAAGATACTCCGCATCATTAAGTTTTTGAAAGCATGCTTTCATCTTCTCCCAAATTCGATGTACCCCATCCTTATTTCCCATGTTTGTATGTAAACTGAGGAGGGAAGAAAAAGCTGCACGAGATTTTCGAACAGCCATCTTCTCCATTTCCTTCAAAGTTGAAACTGCTTTTTCATGTAGTTCACTTTTTATGTACAAATTACTTAGAATACTATAAGTTACCCAATCTGGATCCAATTTTGCTTTCTTCAGGAGTGCAAAGGTTTTTTCTGCATCTTCAACATCATGTCGTTGTCCACAAGCAGTCAATAGTAGATTATAAGTAACAAGATCAGGTGAAGTTTTTATCCTTAAATCCTGAAATACTCCTTGAAACTTCTCCAACTTTCTATTCCCTATGTATAATGTGAGCATGTGGTTAAACGGAAGGGGAGACTTCAAGAAACCACATTCAGACATCTTCTTCATCAAAGCCTCAGCTTTCACTTCCAATTTATTCTCAACGTAAGTATGGAGAAGAGCTGTACAAGTTTCATGCCCTCTCATCCTATCAGGAAGGTCTTCAAAAAACTTCTCTGCACTAGCGAGACCTCGAACTTTTCCAATCAAGTCCAAGTGAACAGCATAGTCACCTGGCACAGGCCTCATATCTTGCTGTTGAGTCATCCATTCACACACCTAGAGAAGTTACCAATGACATTGTTGTGTTGAGTTCAAAGATCACAATATTCAATTTCTAATCCAGTTCCAATTAGAAGTTAGTGCCACTACAAAGCATCAAAATATCTATAAGTTAAAGCAAAGTACATGCTTCCCACCTCACAATATCCAATCTTTACCAGAAACAACATAAACGCACGTCATACTCATTTAAAACAAATAGTAGCAAGAGAGGAATCAAACCTCAAGCGCGTGCTTGTAACGCTTGAGCTTGCGAAGCTCTCTAACAATCCGATTAAGCTGATACTTCTTCACACTGTTTCCGTCTTCTTTCCATTTCCTTATAGCAACCACCGCACTTCGCTTTGTGTAAACCAACTTAAACAGTCTCTTCCCTAGCGAGTCTTCTCCGCCACAAATTCTCGAAGACACTTCTTCAACTGTCACAGACTTCTCCGCCGCCGCCGCCGTTGAGAAGTAGCGCCGCACGGCAACTACAAGCGTTCCACGAACTGACCGGAGCCACATAGAGTAGCTATCAGGATTTTAGTTTACGTGATAGGTCACCGTTAGTTTGGTCCTCATTTTATGAATTCCAATTTGGACTTGGGCCCAAAACTAGGGCCCTAATTGAAATAAAACGTTCTCGATCATCTGATTCAGGTTTCTGTATAGACCACTTTGTCTCTCTCTCCTTTTTCTCCTGCTTCAATCTTTTGGACCTTTAAAGCTTCAAATGTCTGGCAGGAAGTCTGTTGCCGGCGTCAGGAACGGCGTCCGAGTGGTCGTTGCCGGCGACCGTTTCACTGGTAAATCTAGCTTGATTGCTGCGATGGCTACCGAGTCTCTCCCAGAGAACCTCCCTCACGTGCTTCCTCCCACTCGCCTTCCCGCCGATATGTTCCCCGATCATGTGCCTGTCACCATCATCGATACTTCTGCAGCGTACCTTATACTACTATTTTATCTGTATGTTGTAAATTTTTAATGTTTTAGCTTAAAGATTACAGCTTGGTGCTTAATTGTATAGGTTAGAGAATAGAGGGAAGCTTATTGAAGAATTGAAGAGAGCTGATGTTGTGGTGTTAACTTACGCTTGCGATCAACCTTTGACCCTTACTAGGGTAACCGGTTTTTGGCTTGAGGAACTCCGTCGATTAGAGGTATTTCGCTGTTTTGGTTTCATCTTCAATTATCTTAACTAAGTTTGTTGACACATTCTGTCTTTGTATTGCTGGATGAAGTTTAGATATTTTTGGGTTGGTGTTTAGGTGAGCGTTCCTGTAATTGTGGTTGGGTGCAAGCTAGATTTAAGAGATGAGAATGAGCCGATTTCTTTGGAGCAAGTCATTGGTCCAATTATGCACAATTATAGGGAGATTGAGACCTGCATAGAGTGCTCTGCAGTTACACTTATGCAGGTAATAACTATGCACTCTCCATGATCATTGACAGTTGATATATTTGGGTTGCTGTACAGTTTTTGATCTTCTGTTTTTCGATTTTCTAACTCGCAGAAATTTCCCACTTTTTTTTCTTTTTTCTTCCTCTTTATTTCTGGGAATTAATTGCAAATTTAGTAGCAGGGCTAGATACCTTAGGCCCTAATGGCGAGGAGAACATAACTGGTCTTCTATGTGGAAATGCATGAACATGAGAAAGTCACAAGAGCAAACAAGAATGGGGAAACATGCCTAATTTGCACATGTTGATAACTCGTATTCTTGTCTCATCCTTTTTTCATGTAAATTGAAATAGAGTAGTTTTTGCATCTTGATTGTTCTTAAAAATTACATTTTCTGTTTGCTGGCAAACATAAATTTCCAAATATCAAATGTTGTTTATATCAGAAACATCTGGGCAATATGAAAGTTAAGTGTAATTTTTTGTAGGTTCCAGATGTTTTCTATTATGCTCAGAAAGCCGTACTTCATCCAACAGCTCCATTGTTTGACCAAGAAAGTCAAACTCTAAAGCCCCAATGTGTGAGGGCACTAAAAAGAATATTTCTTCTTTGCGATCTTGACATGGACGGTGCACTCAATGATTCAGAGTTGAATGGATTCCAGGTTATTCGACTCTTAGTTCCTTTTTTCCCTTTCCTTTTTCTTTGTTTTCTACCGATGTCGTTTAGTTTACTTGTTTATTGTTAGCAGGTTAAATGTTTTAATTCTCCCTTGCAACCTGCTGAACTAGTGGGCGTGAAAAGAGTCGTGCAAGAAAAGAAGAAAGAAGGAGTTAATGACCTAGGTCTTACTCTTGAAGGGTTCTTGTTTCTCCATGCTCTTTTTATAGATAAAGGGCGTCTTGAAACAACTTGGGCCGTTCTAAGAAAATTTGGCTATGATGATGAATTAAAGCTTAGAGATGATCTCCTTCCAGTTCCATCCAAGCATGCTTCTGATCAGGTGCAACTAGTTTGCTTAAGGGTTCTCCAGAATTTCACTTTTTATCCTTCCTCTTTGTTTTTTCCCCCTCCTTTTTGATGGATTCAAGATACTTGACCTTGTATTCTTTAATTGTTATTCACTTATTGATTTTGCTTTTTGTTTTATATTACTTATTCTTACTTGACAATTCTTATTCTTTGTTATGTCTCTATTTCAACATAATATTATTATTTTTGTTTGTCATCTTGCAGAGTATAGAGCTAACTACCGATGCCTTTGAGTTTCTGTGTGGGATCTTCAGACTGTTTGATATTGATAATGTATGTATTTGTTCTCGTTATACTCTTAATTCTTCTTCACAATTATTTTTTTCCTTCATTTTTTTAACTTGAGGCATATGTTTACTTTCATAATTACTAGCATGGAGCCCTACGTCCGTCTGAGATTGATGAATTATTTTCTACTGCCCCAGATAAGTAAGTTTCCCCTTCCAATATCTTTTTTCTCTATGGATTTTTTAGTTTCTTTAAATGCTCCAGGAACAACTTTTCAGTTGATTTTGGAGCAGGTAGTTGCGCAGGCGTTCAGTATATGGTATTAATTGTTCCTTGCTAGGTGCATTGTTATGAGATGCGTGACTAATCCGTATCAATTAAAACTTCTTCTTTACTTTGTGGACTATAAATGTTATGGTGTGTATCATCATCCTTTTATAGCTTATCTGAAATCTTACCTCTCTATACCATTTAAGTGGCATTTTACGTTGCTAAAGCATTTGAACCATTCTTGGCCCTCACCTAAAAACTTTAGCCTTTGGGTTGAATTGATTCTTAAGATGATAATGCTCTTTGACATTTCAAACAAATGTCATGTTTTCAAAGATAGTTAAGCAGTTTGTTCATGTAACTAAAAAGTCATATGTAAGGAACCGCTACTAGAAATACATAACCAGGATAAAACATTGTGTAAACACACGTCCAAAACAAGTTTGTATCTGCAATCTTGATCTTTTATCTTATCTACTTTCCCGTTGGAGCTAATGATCTGTATAGATTGCTAGTTGGTGTCTCATTTATGTTAAGATATATGGATTTTGATGAGTATTCTGGTTCTGAAATTGTATGTTCTCTAATTGTGTTGTACATTTGCGTGTTTCAGTCCTTGGAATGAGGCTCCTTACAAGGATGCTGCGGAGAGAACAACAAGTGGAAATTTAACTCTTAAGGGATTCCTATCGGAGGTATGAACTCCTTTGTCAAATATTAAAGTTTTCTCTCCCGGGTGCCTACTACATTCCAGTATGGTAGAAACTCAATAGAATAATAACGTAATAATGAGGATAAGAGAACAAAAGGAGAAAATGGGGTTTGGTGGGTGCTATCACCAATGAAAAGTAGAAAAGAATTTGACAGTGCCAATTTTTGAGAGGTGCCTCTCTCTCAAGATCAATGCAAGACTCATTCCATACCTGCCACTCTCTCTTTGCCTCTGATATACTTACGCATTCTGATAGAATTGTAACTACCTTGATACCTCATCATTCTAGAAACATACTAACGGACAAAAAGTCAGGACTACCTAGACACCTCATCATTCTAGAAACATACTAGTAGACAAAACAATGGGACATGGACCAAAATATTGTGGTGACAACTTCTCATTTTCCTGCTTGGCCAATGACTTGCTTTGGTAAGGCCTGATTTTGAGACAAACCAAATTGCTTACCTGAACTGAGACATCCCAATGGTGTTGGTCCATATACTTCTTCATGTTTTCTTATGCCAGCCATAGTTGTTCTTTCAACTCCTTAATAATCAAGTCCCTAGCTTGTAGTTGCTCTTCCATGTTGAGTTATAAGTACCCGTTGGCTGGTACTATATGAGATAGGGGGGGTCCCTTCCGTACAACACCTTAAAAGGTGTCAATTTGGTGGCGAAATGAAAGGCGATATTATACCAATATTCGGCCTAAGGTAGCCACCTACTCCAGTGTTTAGGCTGGGATTGACAGAACAATGTAAATAATTCTCCAAACATCTATTAACCACTTTTGTTTGGCCGTCAGTTTGAAGGTGGTAGGTGGTGCTTCTCATCAACTTTATCTGCTGTAACCAAATGGTTCAAAAAATGACTCATAAATATTTGTCTCGATCCAAGATGATAGATCTTGGAAAACCCATGTAGTTAACAACATTTTGTACAAAAACACTGTTATGGACACATTCTTGGAGAAAATGTATGAAAGAAAAAAACATTAATTTGGATTTTTCTCGATTTGTTAGATAGCTTGCTGTTTTATGGTTATTCCCTTATTAGGATAATAATACGGTAGGAATCCTATTATTGATAAGATAATATTAAGATAGGATTATCAAAAATAGGAAACATGCTTAGAGTAGGAATTCTATTATTATAAGGAGACTTCGAAAGTAGGAAACATGCTTAGAGTAGGAATTCTATTATTGTAAGGAGATTTGCCTATTTAAAGGCAATCGGAATTAATAAAGAGCAAGTCAGAATTTATTCAAATAAGAGATCAGAGTTCTCTCTATCGAACTCTAAGGTATCAGCCTCCCTTTGAAGAGCTGAAATTCTACTCAAGATAGGTCAACCAAAAAAACAGCATACTCGCCCTGTGACTCGATCCCAAACACGGGACCATAACAAACACCAATGATAATAATGGTTGTAAAAGGATGCTTTAGAGAAATGAAGTGCGCATACTTATTTAATTGATCCACAACTACCATAATAGCATTGAATCCAGCAAACTTAGGCAACGCTTCGATGAATATGTTAGTTTATCAGGACCTTATCTACATAATGTGTTAATATTTTAATGTTAGTTTATTTCGTATTTTGACATAATTATTTTAACATAATTAAGCTTGTGTTTGCAGTGGGCTCTTATGACACTACTGGATCCTCGGCGTAGTTTGGCCAATTTGATATACATTGGATATGGTGGAAGTCCTGCTTCTGCTCTCCATGTTACTAGGAGAAGATCAGTTGATCGTAAGAAGCAAAAGACAGAGAGAAATGTTTTCCAGTGCTTAGTTTTTGGTCCGAAAAATGCTGGAAAATCTTCCCTTTTGAATTCTTTCTTGGAAAGGTATTGATATGCTTGTCAGTGACTTGAAACTGTTTTTCTCTTTGTTTGTTGCCTTTAGAGCTTTATCATCTTTATGCATCTTCCTGAAAGATCTAATTTTGCTTTTAATACTAGTGGGCTTTTTTTGTCCTCTTTCCTCTAAGGAAGCGATACTAAATCTTGTGATGCAAATTCTGACTTCAGGCCATTCTCAGGAAATTACAATCAAACAACTGATGAGCAGTATGCGACTAATGTCGTTGATCAACTTGGGGTGAGTTCAATTGGTATAAACAATTTTTTGTAGTGAGATGTTATAATTTAATTCTAAATGCACAATGTTGTTGATCATTGTTTGGGAAGTAAAGACAGTTCTATCTGTTATTAAGCTCAGTGATCTTTCCCATGTAATTGCTTACAGGGTAGTAGTAAGACTCTTATTTTGCGAGAAATACCAGAAGATGGAGCCGATAAGTTTCTGTCCCATAGGGAATCTTTGGCAGCTTGTGATGTTGCTGTATTTGTCTTTGACAGGTGAGTTCTTGTGATTAAGAAAACAAGTTCACTTTCCCATGTTTGTAAGTAGATACTAGATGGTCTCATTTACCCCCTGGGGATACATATTTTGTAGTTCAGTAAGTGCTTCTTCTCCCTACCTTTACCCAATTCTTTAATTGGCACCTTCATCTCCTTTCCACACCTTACCGGTTGCTTACGTAGTGCCAGTGAAGTCTTCATCCCTATTTCACTTTCTTTTCTTTTGTCGCTCAAAAATTTAAACATGATTTATTGTGAATGAATATAGATGCCTTTGGTATATCAAGTTTCCTCATATTCTTTATCTCTGATTTCCTTGATCATATACACGCCAATGGTGTAAGTCTAAATTTCTTTCTGCAGTTCGGATAAATACTCTTGGAAAAGATCGAGGGAACTACTTATGGATGTTGCTAGAAGAGGAGAAGAAAGTGGTTATGGGGTCCCTTGTCTCCTTGTTGCTGCTAAGGATGACTTGGATCCATATCCAATGGCAGTTCAAGATTCGTTAGTGGTACATAAAACTAATTAAAACATCGTCCTTTATCCTTGTTTGAACTTGTTTACCATTATTTGTACACTTTTTTGATCCTATTCTTACAGTGGTTTAAACTGCATTTAGGTCTGTCAGGAGTTAGGAATACACCCTCCTATTCCTCTTAGTACGAAACTTGGAGATCTAAATAACATATTCTCTAGAATTT
Organism: Erythroxylum roigii; assembly: GCA_027576455.1. Taxonomy (NCBI): domain Eukaryota; kingdom Viridiplantae; phylum Streptophyta; class Magnoliopsida; order Malpighiales; family Erythroxylaceae; genus Erythroxylum; species Erythroxylum roigii. The sequence goes on from JANZXV010000009.1 coordinate 15,570,209, forward strand.
TAAATGCGGCTCAACATCCTCATTTGTATGTTCCTGAAACTGAGTCTGGGAGGAAACGGAAGCAATTTCACCAACTTGTTAATCACTCTCTCCTGTTTATGTCAGGTGTTTTCCCAATTCACAACTCTGTTACATTTTATATTTTGTTGATTGACTTTATCTGGGTTCTCGTTTAAATTTGCAGTTGGAGCTGCTTCTGCAGTTATTGGACTGGCAGCTTTTCGTGCCTATAATGCAAGGAAGAATTCTTCCAGTTAGGTAGATATAAATACGAATTCTGCTTTTTTTCTGCCTCTGCAAAGTCAATCACAGGAATCCCAGTTTTGGAAACTTCAATTGATGATGGAAGAAGTGTACATACAATCTATAAATTGCTCATATATTATTTGGTGTTCCCATTTAAATCCTTGTGTAAATTAACTAGCATTCTTTCTTATCAGTTGTCTTGTTGGCATGGTTTGTTCCATTGTTAGGCCTAATAAATTATTGTGCTGACTATATCTTATGCCAGTGATCACTACAAAGGATTGGAAGATTTTTGTCACCCTTTAGTTTATGTGAACCAACTCTTTAGAGTACGATCATAAACATCAACTCTTTACTACCGTCTTGAACTGAACCGCATCACCCCTGACATCAACCAGTTCCGGACGGCCCACCCACAAATAGTGGTAGTCACCATCCATCTCTCCAAGCCCAACGTCGACTAGCTCATAATCAGCTCCATTGTTTTTGGAATCTACTCTCTGTCGTGACACCATCCGTATTAACTGCACACGTAAAAATGAAAATTAACGCTTGCGTGTTTCTCATTGACTTCATTATTGTTGGCAAGAGGTCTTTAGCGACGAGCCTAGTTTCACTTGAATGTTAAGGTCCAGCTTAATTTTAGAAATGTGTTCCGTTTTGACAGCAACTCAAGATGTAGGCCAGATGACCAAGTTGTTATAGATAATTTTTTCAAATTTTCAACTAAATTGAAAATTGTTTAAAAAACTCCAAAATTTTAATACTTATAAATTCATTATCTTTAAAATTATCATAAAATTATTTACCAAAAAATTATCATAAAATTAATTTTTATCAAATTTTAGTCCAAAATTAATATTTAACATAAATTGTTATTATAATTTGGTGTTAGAAGTTTTGTATACTCTTAGGGATTGTTTGATTTCACTTCAATTTTTATTGTGATTTTTAATTTTCATTTTTCTTTCAAATAAAAACAAAGCATGTTAGGTTATTAATGTCAATGTAGTTATATTTTTATTACTAATGATAATTATATGTTGGATAAAACTTAAAGAGAAACTATTTTTAATTAATTAAATT
>JANZXV010000009.1:15619477-15637602 GCA_027576455.1 Erythroxylum roigii
TTATGGTTTTCATAATTTTTGAAAACCGGAAGAAACCAAAACCAAAAACAAAAACTAAAAACTCAAACAAACAAGATATTTTTTCAAATTTAAAAACAAAAACAGAAAACTAAAAATTAAAAAAAAAAACAGAAACAAACACCCCCTTAGATTTAGATTTGATATATTAAAAAAAATTCCAAGAAAATTATGCAAGTCAGATTTTTCCAATTTCTGGTAAAGATTTATGGCAATCTTGAGTGAAAACCATAGTTCTGAAATCTTTCCACTATAATATAAGAGAAGATCATAAAGGACGAAAAGGCAAGGAGCAAGAAGTAGTAAAGGAGCAAAATCCTTGTATACTTATTCTAAAAGGACTTCAGTAATATGGCCACAATACCAGGACATGTTTTAAGAGAATAAATGATAACGCCTAAGAAAGACAAAGCTGCCAATTGATATAAGAAGCAGTTTAGAGGCAAAAGAAGAGGAAAAACATAACTAACTAAATTGTAAGTTGTTTTATTGGCTAGATATTTTTGTATATGGTGCTCATTATGGCTAGCTATTTTTATACATAGCATTAACCAATATGTGGCTTTCTTTTTATTGTGATTAGTTATTTATGTATATGATAATAAAATCATAAATGGTTATTGGTTTTTATAAATGGTTGTTTTGTCTTTTGGATATGATGTACTTAATGTGTATATAAAAGCACTTTTAGCTTATGAAATCTATTTTCATTGATGTGTAGATCTATTGGTTAATGAATTCTCTATTGGATGCATGCTTTTTTTTTTTTCATATACTTGACATATCTGATTTATAAGTGAAGTTATGATGAATTCTCTTTTGGATGCAGTCTGGGTTTTATATATTATAATGTATTTTTGATGCTAGCTCAAAAATACATTATACATTATCATTTATACATTAACATTATAATGTATATGTTATACATTGTATAATGTATAACATTATAATGTTACAACTTCTCCTATCTTATTCGGAAAGCATTGAACACTAACCGTATGGACTGTGAATAAGGGCAAATGGGAGGGCGATCCGATCCTACCTTGGCGGCGGGATTGATTATAATCTAACAAAATAAGCAAAGCAAAAGACAAATAACGTAAGCACAACGTCATTGTCCGATTCCTTAACTTCCACACAAGTCACTAACATTTAGATTTTAAATTCGAAATTTTATACTCAAATTTAGCAAAATTAAGTGAGTTTTATTTTATACTCAAAGTTGCAATCTTAATGCGAAATTTGATGAGATGCTTTCTAAAAATAGAATTAATGTTTGAATAACAGATACACAAAATTTAAAAACTATATTTTAAAACTACGTCTCCCTATAATTAGTCACCCTTTTTATTAGTTTTCCATCCAACATTTTTTAGAATTTTTTAAAAATAATTAGGTAACATAAAAATGCGTCCTTAGTCTCTCATGTGATGAAAGTAAGGGAATAGATAATTACTTCTTACCTTTTTTTTATTATCTCACTCATATACATAAATAAATATGTACACTGCTATAAACCGAAACTAAAGGGAGAGAAGAATTCTTCTTATATATTGGTAATACTTACATCAAGTTAACCCTTTTATTTATAGTACAAAATTTCTAATAAAATACTATCATGATAATAGAAGTAGCACACTAACTATTAAATGGTGCATTTAACAGACTAACAATTAAGTGGTGCATTAACAATTAGTAGCACACCATATTATTTCCATCTTTTATAACATGCACAAAATTAAATAATAGAGGTTCACGTTTACGCGGCACACTTTGTAACTAAACAGTGTCGGTGAGTTGGTGACCGAAGCTGCCCTTTTTTTTAATACAATAAAGCTTTTAGTTTTTACTGTTGGGAACATAATTCTCGCTTTTCCTTTTACACGCACACAAAGCCGTCTGTTGGGGGAAGGATTGGATTAGCTCAGACAGGTCTAAAGTAAAGCTCTTTCTGGGAAGAGACATGGCATAGACAAGATCACAAGAGAGGTTGGCAAATCTGCATAAATTTAAGACTTTGTTTTTCTTTTTGGTCTCTATTCATTGTTCAGTCGTATGTTCTTTTGGCGCCTGAATTTCCTGTAGCGACCACGGTTCCTAAGAGATAGGTGTTCGACAATTCTGTAAGTTCTTTGCATTTCTGATTTTTCCAAGTTCTTGTTTGTATGTTGTTAATGCGTTTGTGGTTGGATCTCTTGCTTAAAGAATTAGGCTGGGATTAATGGTTGTGCTGTTCTTGTTTCTTGGCTTTGTTTGATTTGAATGCTGTTGCTTCTTTTCTTGCGTTTCCTCTCATGTATCAATATAATTGGCTACTGTAATTAGAGTTTCGGTCTAAAGTTGTTAACCTCACCTCCAGCAAATTTAGAAAAGTGGATTTTGCCTGGTGAAACGATGGGGGACTTGCTTGCAAATTTTTATAGTTAACGAGTCTTCAAGGAAAACTGCATTCATCTTAGTTGATGTTTCAAGTGTTCAACTAGATCGACCAATTGTTTCTGCATACCTTCTCCTGGTTTAACTATGTCTAGCAGTCTCTAAATCCAAAGAAAAACACTAAAAGTTGGCTGTTTCATGTCAGCCTCCCTATACTTACAAGGCATTGCAGAAATTTTACAAGGCCCTCTATTTTATTCTTAATTTTAGTCAAGTATGTCAGCTTCTTTGGAAAAATGTAAAGGTAGCATTCTCATTGAAGGATTATCATTGTCATGAAAACATTTACTACTTTAAATTAACTCCCTTATTTAACAACTGTTATAAATGGAGTTCATCTAAGGCCCACTATGAGCTTTATATCTTAAGATTCTTATTTATTAATCAAGTTTTCTTCTCCTCTACCACTTGCATTTTGTCTGCTAAATGTGATTCATTAGGCAGTTCATGATGATATAAGCTTTTACATTGCAGCTTGGATATGGGAAGTCTGACTGTTGATAATGGGAATATATATCCAGAAGTGTACCGAAGGTTGGGATTTAAGGAATTAAAGAAAGGAGCTTCAAGGACACCACGGGTGTTAACACTTCTGTCTTCTCTTCTTGAGAAAGCTGTTGAGAAGAATGAGAAGCTACTAGAGACGAGTGAAACTAAAGATGTTACAGTCTTCCATGCATTACGAGCTCCCACAATAAGCATCTGGCAGTACATTGATCGCATCTTCAAGTACTCTTACTGCAGTCCTGCATGCTTTGTTATTGCACACATATATATGGATAGATTTTTAGAACAAACCTGTGTTCGTCTCACTGCCCTTAATGTTCACCGGCTCCTAATTACTAGTGTAATGTTAGCAGCAAAGTTTAATGATGATGCGTAAGTACCAACTCTCACAAGTCGTACATATTGATCTGGCTTACTCCTGTATGGTTTTAATGATCCAGTGCTCATTTGTGGCAGGTTCTTCAACAATGCCTATTATGCGAAAGTAGGAGGGATAACTACAACCGAATTAAACAGGCTGGAAATGAAGTTTTTGTTCACTTTAGATTTCAGACTTCAAGTAAATCTCAACACATTTGGAACATACTGTTATCAACTGGAAAAACAAACCCCTGAAGGGCTTCAGGTTGAAAGACTAATCAAGGCCTGTAGAACCAAGGAAAGTTGGTCAAACAACGATGATTCGACTGCTTGTGCTCCAACTGTTGCAAGATGACGACAGAAAATCATCTCAACATTGATTGTCGTCCCCCATTCTTTTTGTCACGGTTAGATAGGAATTCTTGCATTGATTTTAGATGAAGGCAATTTCATTCAAGTACTCGAGAATGATAGCGTTATGTACCATACTAGATTTTCAAACATATCAATACTTTTGTAATATCTGAATTTGGTCATATGGTTTTCTTTTTTGCCTGCCCCAAACCACTGTTTGCAATTTTCTTTGCCATGAGAGTGTGTAAAGATTGAGCAACTGAATGGTTATAAAATTTTCTTTCCTAGTCCCCGACTTTCCTTCAGGTTTAGGTAATTACGTGTCCTGCTATTTCTTTCCTACTTGTTCCTAAACACTTGGATTTTGTTCTGACGAACTTGAGTATTCCTGCTTCTACATTGTATGACCATCTTGCAGATACATTCGTCTAAACAACAGCCGTTCCTTATCTTATATGACAAACACCAGTAAATTTAGATAGGACTCGAACATAAACATGAAGTACAAAGCAGCATATCCAAGGATACGGCCAAGAATTAATACAAGGCCGTCCTATCCACTTATTCAACCTCTGAATCATTTGCCCTTTGCCTGTACATGGCCTAAATTGTAAGCATTTGCCTATACATTGCAAGCATTTTTCAACTTCCATGGAGAAGCAAATGTGATCTTTGAAAACCTGAACTTAGTTGAAGTACGTCACTTACCGGTAGTGTAATGCTATGTTTCACTGTGGAGCTATATAATCCCAATATCTTTAGTGCTCGCACAGATTTCCCATGGACACCATGAGCTTCTTCATTAGAAGTTTAATTTGAAGCTTTCTTGCTCTTGCCATACAGCTCGCTAAAGTCCATGAAATCTGAGTTGAGGTCTTAATGGCCTTCAGCACTCAAAGTTTAGTAGCCTAAGGATACCCTGAGAAATCCAGCGAATCACAGAAAAGCTGACAACAGCATCACCTGGGAGGCCTCTCCAATGCTACCCAACCAAACTTTCCTTTTCGAAAATCAGACAAGATGCGGAAAGCTGCTTGATGATTATCTCCATTGAACAAGTGAACTGCAAGCTTATGGATAAATCTGCATTTATGAAATACAAACCAAATTCAATGTGGGGCTATAAACTAACTCAGCTTCATAAATCCCAAGAAAAGATTCAGAGTATGATTCTCATTGTTTGAGCATAACTAGATGGAATACGACCTCATCCTGAAAGACAAATCAACTAGCAAAGTTATAATAGGATGAAGATAAGGAAGGTTGAGAGAAAATCTGAGAGGTCAGATCTCCATTTTCCCATCCTTTCCCGGTCAAGTTTCCAACATCCATTTAGGGTATTAAATCAATTCCCAAGAAGATAAAAAGATAATAAGAAAGGGAAAAGAAGATGAAGCAACAACAGAATGCATTAATACATACGTTGCACCACAGTGCCCCTCCACATCAATCTTGTAGCGACTCTGAAGAGCTTTTACACCTGGCAAGGACCAAAATGAAAATAATTCAGGCAGTTAAAATCACAAGCAATAATCTCAAGAATTAAATCTACATACCCACTGCTGGAAGCCTATTTAACATTTGTACAAGAATTGTGGCAACATCAATGACATTATAGGATCTTTCTCCAATGTCATCACAAATAGCCAGTTTTATAGCAGCTGTTTGATCACTAATCCGCATTGGGAGTATTCCTGGGGAGTCTAACAACTCGAGGTCTTTCCCAAATTGAACCCATCTTTTTGGAGTAAAGGAAAATGCAATAGAAGTAAAATGTGTAAGTACGACCAAAAATTGTCAAATTGCCTGATTGAAAGGTCTTTTCCAAGATGCAAAGAAGAAACAAACCAAAACAAAGCGTTTACTTTAATTCTCGTGTGACTCCAGGCCTCGGGGCTGCTGGACACATTCGACGCTTTAGCAAGCGATTAATCAAAGACGATTTCCCAACATTTGGATACCCAACAACCCCAGCTCGAACCTGAACAATAATGAAAATGGCTCATCACATATGCTGCTGGTCCTTTATCAGGCATCAGAAGTTAGTTTTAACAGGTACTGGTCGAGTAGAAACAGATACTCATAATGAAAGAGTTATGCCACTTGCTGATAATCACTGTTGACAACATGAAAGTGGGGCCCGTTTCATATACAAGTCCTTTCAAGAAAGGAAGTCTCGGTAGTCTTCCAATTATGAATCTCAAATCTTCATGTGAATTCATGCTAATCTAAGTGACGTAATAAACTCAATAACTTAGATGACTTAATCACGATTAGTACAATTTAAAAATGCAATGCACAATGGTTTCTAATGTTGAAAATCAGTTCCAGGCTATCTCATATTACAATGGCCCAAAAATGCTGTTCCTGTGACAGTGGGAAATGAAGAGAAATAACTATAAACAGAACACAAGCACAAAAATAAGTCAGAGTGTGTAACATGCCACAACAAAATGATTACAACTTATTAAAGCGAAAAGGCTAAATTGGCTTTGTTAATCATGAGAAACCTACAGGACGGGGAAGGAGTCCCTTGGCTCTACGTTTGCTGTTAACACTTGCCCCTAATGCCTTTGCAAATCTGCCCAGTTTCATGGTACCCTGAGAATGAGACTTTGTAAGTATCACACCACACTCTGGAATCTAAAATTTGCAGAAGCTGAAAGCAGGTTTTTTCTTCAAATACCATCCCAAGTTTCCCATTGGAAAATACAACTTTCACTCCTTGCCTTGAGAAGTAACTTGCCCAGGAATTACGATCTAACTTGGATATCATATCTTCTCTATTCAACACTAAAATCCTTTTCCTACTCCCAAGCCAGGAGTCCATCTGCAAAAGTTAAGGACACAGAACATTTGAAGCTGAGACCATAAACGTTGAACTACACTTAACTAGACCACAATTAAGAATCTTTCGAAACCAGATGCAACAAAGTTCACACCAAAGCATACCACGAGAAACCCAAAAAGTTTAAACAATTAGTTAAACGAGAGTTGACTACCATTGCATCTCAGGCAAACCATCTAGAAAGTAGGAAGAACATCACATGCATGGAGGGTGTAATTCCAACACATAAGAATGCAAAGGAAACCAAAGCCACATAAAATGCAAATTCAACATGCTTCTTTTTTTCTTTGTAAATACCAGGCCATTCACATTAAAACAAACCTGAGGATGAGTAGTGGAAAGAGGAATTCTGGCATCCCGAACCTCTATCACAACATCCATCAACTTAAGCTGCTCCTTAAGCTCCCTTTCTGATTTTGCAATATGTCCAGGGTACCACTGCACAATTCCAGCACCCAACAACAATATAAACTAAGTCATTCAATGGCCACGGTAAAGCGGTAATTGTTTACATTCAGTGACCACCAGTAATAGAAAAAATCGTAAAAATCAAACAGTGAATTGCACCTGAACAGGCCGGAGTTCCTTAGTCCAATAATAAAGGTCAGAATCGAGATCAACCCAATCAAAATCACCTCCGCAACCATCAAGGGCAATGTCCAAATTGGCATTTCCATTCTCATATAAACTTGGGGTTCTCCTACCAACAAGCTGCCACAATTCCCAACAGCAAATTACATTATCTCTTTCATTTCTGAGCTTACAAGTTCAATTATGACAGAATCCCAAGTTCATTTGCCACGCTAAGAACGGAGACAAGTAGAATAGCTATGATAGTAGCACTACAACTTAACGGACAATAAGAGGGTATCATCTTAAAAAGGAAAACTAAAACAAGAAAAAACCAAACATAAAAATACAAAAGCAGTCAATAGAACCGAAAAAAGTTGCAGTCTCTACAATCTTCCCGCTCATTTGAACTTTCTCGTTAGAAAAAAACAGAGTTAGAAGTAAGGGACTTTGCTTCTTGCCTGTATTACGGGAGGTGGGGACGATACACAAGACTTAACTTTAAAACAAGTCTTCCGTGACAAGTGCTCCTGATTTCCGCAGAAATGAAGGTTCTGAACCCAAGTTGTGGAAACGGAAGGCCATTGCCCCAAGAGTACGACACCCATGTCCAGGCTAAGCTACCGCAGGAACCGAAGATATCTGAAGGATACGATGGTAGGAAGTAGCTGTGTTCAGTTTTCACGAGCTCAAACTCTCAGATCCATTATTGGGCCCAAAATATTTTGAGGTCAGGTTTTGTTATCACTTTTGGGCTTTTTAAAATTGAGAACACCATCGTAAGAGTTTCGACTTTATTTACATAAATGATAATAAAACTCAGTACAGTGTAATTTTGAGAAGCTTCCCATGGCCTTCGGCCTAACGACATCACCGGCGATTTTTATACCCGCACAAGGCCCTTGTCGTAGTAGTGGTCCTCCCTCTTTACTCTCCGCGTCAGTGAGTACAATCCTTTCGCTGGATCTGTGTCCCTCTGGCATACACATAAAAGACAATCAATTGTTAAATCGCTAGGGTAGGCGTTTGTCTTGATAATAGAATACTCATGCCAAAACCTTCTTCACCACCTGCACCTTCAAGCACATATAAACTCTACACTACAAAAAGCGTGCCAAGTAGCCACGTGACTATGTAGTACTTCCTGTTCTTGTGCTCGTGGTGCTACAGTGAACTAAGATGCACACATCTCTTAGTGGCCAATAAAATAACATGCACCTGATTCAAAATCTACTGCAAATTACACTTATCTAACATTTTACAAAGAAAACACAAAATCTAGATCTTTTTAATCCTCTTTTTGATCAAGGTTTTGAGCCAATTAGTAGTAAGTGGAGTTGGTAACCATAGATAGTTGTTCTTGTCCATTATGATTCTACTGCTTATAGTTTATGACTTCGGGTATCCCTTAAAACCTGTTTAGAAGTAGAGCAATCAGGAAACTACAGGCCAAATTACCTAGACATCGAACATATTGACTTTTTTGATACTGAGAAAGCATCCTACTACTTGTTAGAACCAAAATATATATAATGCGGCTGCCTGCATGTGTGCCAAGTGTATGCCATGTTTGGATTTTGCTGAAATTAATATCCGATCATGTTATTCAGCACCGGACTATCTTCTTCCTAGAATCCCCTTCAGCAATCTCAAGAATATCCCATGAACACATTGTGGCATTCACGCTTATTTCTTTTCCAAGGACACGACCGTGACTTCTTGTTGGGTGTCTAAGCTTCAGTAATTAAAAAAGATCTGCTAGTTTCTCTTGCTCTTGTTACTGTAGCCCGTGTCATACACTTGTTAACTTTGTAGGAGTATCTGTCTTTCTACTGTCATTAGTTATAACCATTTTCGATTAGTAAAGGTTTTCCAATTAACATCGTAGGCAAAGATTCCTTGGGCATATCAATGGAAGCATGTTATGGAGAAAAAAGGAATAAGTTCTATACAAATTTTATAATAGATCAGCTGGTACATCCTGGAAACGAACAAAGTAATGGTTTGTACTTGTTTTTACCCAAAAGATGCCAAAATCTACTGAAAACAACTGGATAGAGTGGCTGTTAAAACCTAAAAGACATTCGATGGGACGACAGAAGCAACCAACTTGTGGTTTTCAGAGTCTTTTGCTTCCCTTTCTTTTTGTTACAAAACTTACAGTCATGGTATCTCGTGAGTCGTGACACACCAGCTATGCACTGATTCTGCTAGCATTGTTAAGGTATTCACCTTCCTAATACAAACAAAACCCCATAAACACTGAAATAATTTTGGACCAAGCTACAGCTTCACTGCATATACATATTATAGGAAAACTACGTACCCACACAGCATCAATGTCTCTATGTTAATTAGCTATACTCACCCGTCTATGTGCGTAAGTACCTTTCTATTCAGAACCAGTACTGATGGTATCCTCTGGAGAATATATATATAATATGTCTTTGATTTTCTCATAACAGTAGCCATTAGACATGAAGTAAATGTAAAGAATCGGATGGGTACGTACCTCCTTACTTTAAGACGAGGGGCGATTTGATCACATGAAACAGATTACTCGAGACAAGATCAAGGAGACAAGATCTTATCGGAATCTAAAATTATTTATACACGTATTTCTACGTTGAAGAGGGAATATAACACGTGTTCATAAGATCTAGGGACACGGCAAGATGGGTTGTATTGATTGGAGTTCACTTCTTGCTGTTGTCACCGTCCGCTGTCTAGTCAACAACTCACATCCTTGCTGATCAAAGTCAAGAACTAAGCATCCGTGACCTGAAAATGGACTACGCATGAGTGAGAGAGAGATGAACAAAATCCGAAATGGGTAAGAGTATTGGAGGTAACCTTTGCAGTTTGCAATAATTTTTCTTGCCCAAAATCAGCTGTCATCCTGTGAAATCTTGTGTCTTGTTAGCCAAGGACAAAACAACGTCAATTGGCAGCTATACAGTATTCAGTGGATTCTTATAACAACGTTTTTGGCATCACAAGCAATGAATCTTCTAGGAAAGATGAATAGAAAGTACTTGCGTCATATAAGATTTCTAAAAGCTAATTACGTCATCAGAACCGGAATCCTGATACCAACAAGATCGACAGGGTAAGGACTTCAAAGAATTACATATTTATAGCACTTAAGAGAATTGAATCAGATGAGAAACAATTGATGCACGATATTTCAGCGATTGACGTTAATATACACACCCTAAGTTCAACCGGTTCGCATATCTTTAGCCTATGCGCAATCCTTCTCTATCCTTATCGGTCTGTTATTGTAGTATGACGCTAAGCATTCTCAAGCTCGCCTAGATATTAGATGATCGTGTAAGACATTTTTGTCCCAGGGCATAATTTTGTCCATGTCTCTTAAAGTTACACTAACAATAATTGTAATTTAGTTTTTAAATAAATTATGGTTAAGTTGCGTCATTTAATCCGGATAAAGATAATAAACTGGCCCAATAAATGATCTAGATTAATGCGTCGAAGTCCGGGTGAAAAATGAGTCCCGATTAGTGTGGACTGGGTCCATATCGGACTTCTCAACCTTGTGATGGAGAAGTCCGCTATGGAAACTATATAAAGGTAAGGTCTCTTGCAGTTACTCATAAGTTGATCACGAGCATAAGGATTCCTGACCCGTTAGGGAAGCTTGAGATTTGAGGAAACTGTAAAAAGGCCTTACCCGTGAACTGGTGAGCATTTTCCACTAAAGGCCTCAGGAGATTCAGAGACGTTTGGAGCTCGGAATCGGCATCGGAATCAGAAATGGAACCGAAATCCAGATATTCCGCATTACTTTCGTTTCTGATCCTTTCATGTAGATCCGGGGTACGTAATAATGCTTCCATTACGTACTAACATGTGGTATCAGAGCGGTTACGTGATCGGATTGTTGGAAACAGAGGTTTTTCGGTTTTTCATCTCATTTGGTTTTCCTTCATTTTTGATTCGTTTTTCAGTTTTTTTACATATATAATTGCGTAAAAGTGGTATACATAAGGCTAGCTACGAAAAACGAGTCGAAAACGGGCCGAAAAGAGCAAAAAATGGGTCCTGGGACGCCAAAAATCATCTCCGGCGTCGGAACGCCTGCACGCACCCAACTCTGCTACAGGGCGTCGGAGCGCTCCCGTATCGCACCAGTAGACGGACGACGCATGACGAGCACGAGCCAGACGCATCTGGCACGTGTCTGGGGCTCGCATGACGCACACAGACGTCCGTCCGCTGACGTCATCTGCAGTGGATCAAAAAAAAACCCCCAAAATTTCAGATTTCCCATAAGGTGCCCCGGGGTGTTTTGGGTCAGTTTTCGAGTCCGAGAAATTTATAAAGTAACCTTTTTTATTTTTTATTTTCTGGATTTATTATATATGTAATAAATTGAGGTTTAATTCTATGAAAAAGAATTAAGGTATTCTAAATCCGATTTCAATTGAATTTTCATGCTTCAAACTACGTATGAGGGAGATGTATGAGGGTTTCGTGTTTTGGGTCTCATTTTTAGTGTTCGGGATTGCATGATAATCAACCGGAAAGAGGAATTGAGACATTCTGAAGCCATTTTTTAGTGAATTTTTGTGCAATGAACTTGCCATAAGGGAGATACATGAGGTTCTCGTGTCTCAGGAGGTTGGTTCAATATCCGGTGACGCACGATAGTCACTCTACTGAGATTTTTCTTTCACGAAGGTCTCAAAAAAGTTTTCAAATAATGTCTTCAGTACGTGTGTGTGACAATGAAATTGTGCATTGGGATTTTTGCATTTATTGAGGTTACATTGTTACATACGGTATGCTCATAAAGGATGTGAGGATGACATAAAGATATATCCCTTGTGTTTGCGGACTTTTTGGATGTTGATAAGAATGTAGTCACCAAAGTGATCTTTCAACTCAGTATTTTGAATTGTTTTGCTTACATGTTGGGGGGGATGTTTCTGATTTTATATTTGGTTATTCTGTTCAAAGGTGTTGGCCTTACATAAAATTTTGAGTTGTGCATAAAGGCATGAGATGGAGGAAGACTGTTGTTCAAGTGATCTATTCACCAAAAGGTGGTAGTGTCATGAGAGTTGATGGTTTGTACTCTAGTCGCTTTTATGTGTGAAAGTCTAATTGCATATATTATGTATTCAGCCCAAAGGTGTTTCATAATATGTGTGATCAGATTTTCAGGAAAGATAATGTTAATGGCTTTAGTATCGATGTTGTTTTACATTAGTGCTGAATTAAAGATTATTATCTTGAAGTCACTTTTCCAGTCAACCAAATCAGTGTCACTATTGAAATCTTTGTTGTTTCAATATAAGGAATTAGACAGAGAATTGGACGGAGGATGTTTAGAAGGTTATGGAGATAGTTGTGGTTGAAATGGCCATATGGACAGGTAAGCTATCTCCAATTACATCTATAAGCTTGATAGCTCATAAAGCAGCCTATTAAGCCTAGGATCGGTCTAACAGACTACATCTAATGACCATTAAGAAATCCATACCTAACTATCTGCAAAGTGGACTTCCGAACACAGATATAGCAAAGGAGTTTCTTGATAAAGTCTCCCAGAGGTACACAGTCTCATCTGGTATTGAGACAAGTGCCTTGTTGAAAATATTGTTTTCCATAAAGTATACAGAGGAAAAGGGGAGCAATGGAGTACTTATCAAGAATAGTTTATTTTCATAGTAGGTGAAGATATTGAGACTTCAATGCTTTGACATCCCATTGTGTTGCTGAGGTGGAGAAACTCAAGTTGTTGCTCCTACAGTCCTCGAAGCAACTTAAAGGAAGACAAAGATGAAGCCCATTAAGTTCAAAGGAAGAAATTCAAATCTTCTCCATATGATAACGCCGGTCAAAGCAGTTTTGGTAAAGGTCCTTAGGACATAATGAAACTAGAAGTATGAGGTTTAGAGGGAAGACTGAGATCATCAAGTTATTCTTTGGTTTATCAATTATGAATCTAATTTGCGATAGTCGCATTAAGTATAGGTGACTATTTAGTGGAACATCTGATCAAGGTAGTTCCACAATGCAGTAGTTCATATCCAGGATAAAGCCAAATAAAGGGAATGAGGAACTAATTATTCACAGCAATAAAGAGATGGAAGTATTACCTATAGGGGGTGTATGTACTAAACTTTTTAGTAAGGTTCATAAGGTTTACACAACACATTTTATATGTGATCTTTTGATCAATTAAGGACACTAAAGGTTAACGTTTTGCATTTAATACTTCTGTTGTACAGTTGTTGTTTAATGCAAAACATAAAGGTACAACTTTCTTGTCATATGGTTTGTATAGAATGTGTCTTACCCGAAATTAGATATATACTTCTTTGTATCATGCTAAAAAAGGTATGAAGAACCTGATGAATGAGAAGTCATACATGGTGTGACCTAAAAGTTTAAGCCACATTTCCAGAACTAGAATTGAGGGATTGATCAAGGAAACCATTTCTCCATTCTAGATTAGATTAAGATGATCTGGAACATGTACTGACGATCACAAGGGTAAGTTGACTAATAAGGACACTAGAGTCAACTCATACTTCTAACTTGTTGAGTTTGATACATAAAGATTTCGGTAGACCTCATAAAATTGCATTATGCAATTTTGAAAGTATTCTGACATTTCTTGGTGATTATTCCCATCAAAGTCATGCATTCTTGCTTAAAGGGCAAAGGTTGAGAACCAGTTGGGAAAATTCATCAAGACAGTCAAATTTGACCATGAAGGAGAATATCATGGCAAACATGATGTTTTAGGACTGTAAAAGGTCCGTTTGCCAGATATATAAAGTCGGTTGGAATAGTGACTTAGTTCACTGTGCCAAGTAGCTCTGAGCAAAATGGTCCCTAAAGGACTTAAAGAAGTCAATGCAGAACAGAACTAATCTACCTATCTAAAAATTGAAGAACTCAGCCTTGCACACAATCGTGTAAAGGGCTGCCCTACTGAAGAAGGATAATCCTTATAAAGAAATATTGCATACTCGTTTTCTTCATTGCTATTTAGTAAAATATCTTAACCACTTTAGGGCTAAAGATTTTACTGTAGATAAGAAGGGATCAGAATAGTGGAATCACAAACAGTTAAGTTTCTGAAATACCATGTCTATGATGATGGTGGGTCTTTTGACCTTTCAGATGATAGCAGGGTGGATACTACAGTTATCCCGTATCCACTACTCATACAGCTAGATCAGATGGATCTAGATTTTTGTACCATACCTGTACAGGAACAGGAACCCATACCTATACCCAGAGGGATTCCTGAGGGTACAAGATTTGATAAGGTTAAGTAAATCCACTGGAGTGAGATGACCTGCTATCCCATCTAATAACATAGTCTGTCAGATGTACTGGACTATATTATTAGACATATTACGGATCCAGTTACTTTTACAGAAGTTGTTTATGGACCCAATGCGGATGTGTGGTGGGATGCGATGAATGATGAGATGCAAGCCATGAAGCATAGTAAGGTCTGGGAGCTAGTTGATTTGCATTAGGAACTACAAGCTCGTCAGTTATAAATAAAGTTGAGACCTAAAGGATTTTAGGATAAAGTTCAATGGTTTATGGGCTCGCTCAATTGCCTAAGGGTTCACTCAGAGAAAAAGGCTGACTTTGTGTTACCTTTTCTCTCGTATCCTCGTAGGATACATTTTGAGTGATAAAAGCAATTGTAGCTTATGATGATACAGAGTTACATCAGAAAGCTATCAAAACCACATTCCTGAGTAAAAACCTTTATGAAGTGGTCTATATGGTACAACTGTAGGGTCCCAGGATCCAGGCAGTACTGACATGTTTTCGAGTTATGTAGAACAATATATAGTTTATAATAAACCTCCTGAAGGTGATACCTTACATTTGATGAGGTTATGACCTCTTCCGGCTTCTTGGAAAATAAAGTCAAAAGATACCTGTACTATGAAGTTAAGGGGAGCAAAGTTATCTTCCTATTACTACATAAGGATTGTAAATTGCTCACATCAAGTCACTTGATCATGTTGTATGAGGATAAGTAACTTTTGGTCAAGAACCTTGACATAAAGACCTTAGTATAACATCCTTTGTCCTAGGTATTCGGATTCACCAGGACATATCTCAACACTCATCAGGTCTCTCAAAGAATGCAGACATTGAGTATGTGTTACAAAGGTTTAATACGGCTAACAGTAAACCTGTCGTAACACCTGTCTCTCACAGTGAGAGATAATCTTTGGTACAATACCCAAAGAATAAAATGAAGAGAGAGATTATGAGGAATGTTCCGTATTCTAGTACGGCGGATAGCCTGATGTATGCTATGTACTAGATAGGACATTGAATTTACTGTTTGACTGTTTGGTCAAGATTTGGTTAATCCAATTATATACTTTTGGAATACAGTCTAACGAGTATTGAGATACTTGAAGGAATCAAGGATTATATGTTGACATATAAAAAACTCAACAGAATAAACCTCGTAGGGAATTCAGATTTAAAGATAGCTATGTGTTCGGATGATCGAAAGTTCACTTAAGGTTATAGTTCAAATTTGCAGATGGTACATAGTTGTAGAAGTGTGTCAAAGAGACATGTGTAACTTCCTTGACTAGGCATGCAAAGTGCATGCTAAGGGGCTGCTTCGCAGACGGTTTAGCTCAGAAATTTAATTTCTAAGTGGTCTGTGGTTCATTCAGTGGCTAGACCTATTTGGTTTTACTGTGACATTCTTCTTACAGTGTTGTTTTATGACAACGAAGAATATCACAGGGTCATAGCAGTTAAAGATCAATTATTTGGTCATAAGGGTGTTGACACGAAAAAGTGACATAAAGTTTGGAGCATTTAAGAACTGAGGAATTGTGATTCGATCCTTTAACTAAAGGACTTCACCCACTTGTGTTTATAACATAAGTATACAGCATGGGTGTTGTAATGTCGTCAGACACTGCCTGTTGAGGGATCGATATATTTGCTCCATGTACATTTGTCCATTTTTAAGTATTATGATAGTATGGTGGTTACTGATAAAGATGATCATCGTTTATCCTCAGTATTAAGAGTCATCATACAATGTCATAGTACGTATAAAAGTCTTAAGATTTGTGTCAATCTTAAGCATTTGAAGGTCATCGGCCATATATACAAATTGACCTTGTGCGTATGTCATTTAAACGCATACAGTTTAATTTAGCTAGCTATAAAGTTTGACATGACATAGGGGGATATAAGTTTTTAATCCCATAAAGGTTTTCTCTAATGTTGTTTAGCATTCAGTTGGAGAACATACAGATTTCTCTAATGCAGTTTAGCACATGCGGTTTAGCATAAAGTTGGAGAAATTGAGACCTACAAATGAAGATGATACAATTTAGATCATAAAGGTATCATCGTAGTTTGCCACATTCCATTTTCCCATTCATGTTAGTGGGGTATTAGGTATTTGTGATTGTATTGGATCTGTGTCACATATGACACATGCATTTGATGCTTTTCGATACCAAAAGCCTTGCGGGATAGAATGATGGACTTTCGTTATTTTTGGATCAAATGTTTTGTTTTTTAAAACTTAGACATCTATACAGTAGCTTGACTTAACTGAAGTGTTAAAATTGTTTTTAAACTAAAGTCTACTGCAACTAATAATTGTCCAAGGGGGAGATTGTAAGACATTTTTGCCCTTAGGGGCAATTTTGTCAATGTCTCATGAAGTTGGACAACATTAATTGCAATTTTGATTTTAAAATAAATTATCGGTTAAGTTACGCCATTTGATCCAGATAAAGATAATAAAGTGACCCAATAAATGATCTAGATTAATGGGTCGAAGTCCGGGTGAAAAATGGGTCCCGATTAGTGTGGACCAGGTCCATATCGGCCTTGCGATGGGGAAGCCCGATATGGAAGCTATATAAGGTAAGGTCTCTTGCAGTTACTCACAAGAGGATTCTCGAGCATAAGGTTCCTGACCCGTTAAAGAAGCTCGGAACCTGAGGAAACTGTAGAAAGGCCTTGTCCGTGAGTCGGTGAGCACTTTCCGCTAAAGGCCCCTGGAGATTCGGAGACGTTTGGAATTCGGAATCGGCATCGGAATCAGAGATGGAACCGAAATCTAGGTATTCTGCATTACCTTCATTTTTTATCCTTTCACGGGACCCTGGGGTACGTAATAAGGAACCCACTATATACTAACAGTTTCCAGCGTCGCCAGTGATTCTTTCAGACATAAAACCATTAGGAACATTATGAGCCTGAACCCATAATTCCAATCTTACCAACTCTACTTGACGAGGGTTCTCATTAGGCTGTAGTTTGTGTAACAGAAGCAGGATTTGTTGATAATTCCATGGCCCATCCCTAAGCACTCGTTCCACGTCAAGGTGATGAAAGAACTGAAAAATGAAGACGTTATTGCCAAGTTCTTTTATCATAATGCCTTTGACCGGACGCCACACGCTAGCCATAATTTGTTTAAAAATCATAAAGTTTATCATCTTCTCCGTTACCAGTTGGCCTATTATGCAATGCTGCCATTCGGGTCCTATTACACCTTAATCACCACCGTCTGTACCATTAGTGTATTAAAGTATACCCTCTTCCTCTTCCACGGTTAATCGGTGGTATATCTCGCGCACCAGTCTATCTTCTTCAGTTTCCGTGGCCATATGAATGAAAGATATATGTTGTGTGAAGGATAAAGCAAAACCTAAACACCAAGAAACAAACTGAAGTGAGGATGAGACATGTTATCTAGAAACAAGAGGGAGAGAGTCTCGACATGGCGAGACAGAGAGATTAGATATGTTATGTCAAATCTACAATTTATTTAATAATGATATTTTAGCATAATTATAATATGGTATACTATACATTAATAAAAATTAAAATTTTAAAAAATTATTTATTTGAAGATGAGCATTGGAGTAACTCCTTTGTAATCATTAAGTCACAGGTTCAAGTCACAGAGACAACCTATTTATAAAAATACAAAAGAAAGACTACGTATATTATGACACTCCCCAGA
>JANZXV010000009.1:15637702-15652893 GCA_027576455.1 Erythroxylum roigii
GGGAATATAAGTTTTTAATCTCATAAAGGTTCTCTAATGCAGTTTAGCATTCAATTGGAGAACGTAAAGGTTTTTTCTAATGCTGTTTAGCATTTGATGAGAGAAAACATGATTTCTCTAATGTAGTTTAGCACATGCGATTTAGCATCAAGCTAGAGAAATCGAGAGACCTACAAACGAAGATGATACAATTTAAATCATAAAGGTATCATCGTAGTTTGCCACACTCCATTTTCCCATTCATGTTAGTGGAGTATTAGGTATTCGTGATTGTATTGAATCTGTGTCACATAGGATACATGCATATGATGCTTTTCGGTACCAAAAGCCTTGCAGGACAGAATGATGGACTTTTGTTATCTTTGGATCAAATGTTTTGTTTTCAAAACTTAGATGTCTAATATAGTAGCGTGGCTTAACTGGGTTTTAAAATTATTTTTAAACTAGAGTTTACTGCAATTAATGATAGTCCAAAGGGAAGATTGTAAGACATTTTTGTCCTTAGGGACAATTTTGTCCATTTCTCATAAAGTTGGACTAACATTAATTGCAATTTGGTTTTAAAATAAATTATCGGTTAAGTTATGTCATTTGATTTAGATAAAGATAATAAAGTGACCTAATAAATGATCTAGATTAATGGGTTGAAGTTCGGGTGAAAAATAGGTCCCGATTAGTGTGGACCGGGTCTATATCGGCCCTGTGATGGGGAAGCCCGATATGGAAGTTATATAAAGGTAAGGTCTCCTGCAATTCTCATAAGCTGATCACGAGCATAAGGGTTCCTGACCCTTTAGGGAAGCTCGGGATTTGAGAAAACTGTAGAAAGGCCTTGCCTGTGAGCCAATGCGCACTTTCCGCTAAAAGACCCGGGAGATTCAAAGACATTTGGAGCTTAGAATCAACATCGACATCAGAGATGGAACCGAAATCCAAGTATTTCGCATTAATTTCGTTTCTGATCCTTTCATGTAGATCCGGGGTACATAATAAAGCTCTCACTATATACTAACAGATCGAACTATGTTCCATCATATCGATTTGGACTTTGATAATTAAATGCAACAAAAGACAATTTGGGCTTGGGAATCTTTTCAGGAAGTAGACAGGATAAATATATTTAGAATTGATGTCTAAAACACATTAAACATGTCCCACCCTCAAGTGGTTCTATACTTATCTTGTCTACTTAAAAGCTTTTATCTAATTGAGGCTAGTACTCCATACAAAGTCGATACTAGATTATAAGCATGGCAGGATTAGAAAGAGTTAATGTAGGAGCAGAAGGTAGGTTAACATCTTTTTATTTCTAGCTGTCCTTTGCTTATCTTCGCACGAGCAAAACGGCCTCCTAATAACTTTTTCCCGCTTTTTTTGGGAAAGGAGGGGAGCCCTTTATCTTGAACGGTACAAATCCCAACATGTAGGGACGACGACCCTTTGGGGGTGTATCGATTGTTGGGTGAGACTGAGATGTATTACATCAACAATACAACGAGTCTTAAACAATTCGGATACATATTTTCTCTATTTTTAATCTCGCATTAGAATTATATTTTTTATTCGATAATCATTTTATTTCTTCCCTAATAATTTCACATGCATATTTATTTTTCTCTTCTAGTTGACGGGCTCCACCTGAACAACAGCTACCATCTACTTAATGCCTTCAGATCCTCTAGTCCATGTACTCTGTAACCTACTTAATACCTTCTGCGAGTGTTATGCTTCCAGTCTAATCAATATTTTGTCGAGTGGACACAAGTACAAAGGCACTCATCCTTAAGTTTAGATTTTTAATAATGCTATAAACTTAACATTCAAGAACATAATGCAAACGAAATCTAACCGATCGAACGACACGTACTATGCGGGAAGTGTGGGAGAAAGTTATGTCCTAATCGAAATAAAAGTTTAAAAGAGGTTTGGTGGGTGTGGCTTTGATTCTTTGGAATTTGGAGTACAACTTGGACCTTAATCTTAATTGCTTCTGTGATTGATAACTAACTCCAGAATATTGTCGCTTGAACCCTACACAACGACTCGACGACAAATATATATATATATTTTTACTACTTTAATTTACTCTGTATTATTAGGATTTTATTAATCTAAATTTTATGTGATATCATCCTAGCTACTTCAAGAAGAAAAAATAATTATGTGTTTAGTTTAAGTGTTATATGAGATCTTAGTTAAAGAGGATATAAAAGTCTTCATATAAACAGACTTTAAATATCGAATTAAGAGGTCATAATGATTAAAAAAAACTAGTGTTCGATTAAGAAAGGAACCTTTTTTTGGTATGAATAGTGAGTTTGGTCACCAACCCGACACCGAAGCTCTCACTCTCAGCAGTCTCACACCACCTTATGCTCTAGATGTTGTCGTTATGTGATTATAGCTGCCAAGTAATTATTGGATATATCTGACTGACCTCAATAGCCTGGCGTAAATAGGAAGCATCATAACCATAGCCTACGACTACGAGGGTTAATTTGTTATAGTTTGTATGGAATGGTAAAAAAGCTTGCAACTCAAATGTAGTATTGTGACAGGATTGGTTCTGGAGACATAAGAAGTCCAATTACATCGATCTTTGCATGTTAGGAATAGAATAGAAAAAAGGGAATTAAGAACGCATGCATGCAATTTGGATGACTAAAGTGATCGAGTGCTTATTCTAATTCAAATCTTGAGGCACAAATTAAAGAGCTTGATCTGGTACCGTCTGAGTGATGGACTATATATCTTTTTCATTTTCTAGCTTAACTTGTATTTCTTTTTATAGTAAGTAGTAATTCGACAATATATATGTCGTAAAAGTTACTTAAAACACGTCCGTTCGATAGTTGATTAGGCCACGGAATCTACTTTAATAAAAGAAGACACTGTCACTTAAGAAACGAAGGGGGGTGAGGAAAGGAAAAGAGATACCAGCCAGGGCATCTTTATGTATGTCCACCATTAAATGTGCAAAGTGAGGTGATAGTAGATTCGTAAAATAGTTTCTACTTTCTAGACATGCTATAGTATAGTAGAATCTAGCTAGCTTTTACTACATATATATAATTGTACGATTCTTGTATTACTAATTACTTGGTGGCCTGGCTGTTTGTTTAGTTTAGCAGCAATTTCATACTTCTGTGGCTGTAAGTTAGTTTGGTAGGTAAAAATAGGAGGGAAGTTAAATCATTTGGTCTGTGGAGAAAGAAACAAGTAGTATTAATTTATTTGTGAGGTAATTTAAAAAGATTAAAATCTTGGCAAGGAGTACTAACTAATAAGGATTAGTTTAAAACATGCCACAGCTAGCTAGTTGCTTAATTATTTACTTGTTACAAAACATGACTCCACGTGAACTCTAATATCGATCGTAGGTCATTCTATTAGTATTATATATAAGAATCTTTCCTTTGGTTCCATACGAAAATTGACCTTTGGAAATTAAGGTCACCTCCATCTTCGTCCAGAATAAATAATATAGAAATTAACATTAAACATCTGTTACTGTCTTATTAAGAGGATTCATAAGTCCAACTCAACCACAGCCAGGTTGGCTAAGCTCTAAACCTTGGCTTCAGTTGAAAACTAAACAAGAAAAAAGGCCCAAGTCTACCGAACACTAAAAGTAATATTCGGATGCTATGTTTAAGGCTACCAAGATATGGCTCATATGACTACAATACGGGGCTGTTTCTGGTGCGAGTAAGTTGAGTAGAAGTCTCTGTTATGTCACTTTTTTTCTACCCACCAAAAGGGGTAAAGGAGAAGGCAACATTTATTTATATATAATGTTGAATAGATACTAATAAGAAAATGTTTACATTTCTTCTTCTTCTTTTTTTGATTAATCGAAAAAAGAACAGTACAACCTACATAATATATCTAGGAAAACTAATCTCAAATCTGTCCTCTAAGAGGATAGGGTGACACCCGGAGGAGGCGCTAACAAAAGTGGTGAGCCCTAAAGTACAAGTTATTGCAAAATTGGCGAGCCAATCGACACACCTATTGCCCTCCCGGTAAATGTGTCGAGTGCGAACAACCTAGTTGCGGTTGAGGAGCTCATTAATGCTAGCGATGAAAGGGTTCAGGGAAGCTGTGTGCTGGGCGGAGTCGGATAAGAGGCTAACCACGACCTGAGAGTCCAATTCTAGAGTCACCTGGCGATAACCGAGTTCCCAGGCCAGGTTGAAGCCGAACAAGACACCCCAAAGCTCTGCTGCAAAAGGAGAGCACCAGCTCAAATTCTGGGCAAAGCCACCTTTCCAAGCCCCAGTGCTGTCACGGATAAGGCCGCCCGCTGAGGCGGAAGGAGGTGATCGTTTGCAGGCGCTGTCCGTGTTGAGTTTCACCCAACCAGGTGACGGTGTGGACCATTCGATGAGTTGCTCCTGTCGGGAGCGGTGGCCAAGAACGGTACGGTGGAAACTTGCTGCGGCGTGCTTTATTTGGGCTACATAGGTTAAGATGCTGTCAGTGGGAGAAGTCGACCAAGAAGCATGGGGGTCGAAGGCTGCTTTATTCCGCCAAGTCCACAGAAACCAACAAGCAACCCCAAAGATGATAGTCCAGGGCAGACCATTAAGCTGGTGGTGCTGGTGAAGATTGGTGTGGAGCCAGTCTTGAGCGGGCAGAGAGAAAAACTCCGGAGAGATGTCCTAAATAGGGAAGGTGTGCCAGATACGGCGCGCGCGGGGGCAGTCTCTCACGGTGTGAAGGGAGGTTTCATCCACTCGGCAGTAGTGACATGCCGCTGACTTGGATAGATGACGGTGCAGATGCTGCTGATTGGTCAGGAGGCGGTCTTGGGCTAGGAGCCAGAGAAATGAGCGAATACGTTGAGGGCCTGACCAACGCCAAATGGTTAACCAGGATCGCTCAGTATCGTGAAGGGTGTAGTTCATAATCATCGAGTAAGCGGACACAGTTGTGAACTGGCCCATTCCTGATCTCCCCCAAATCATTTGGTTTGGTCCTCGGAGGGGCTGGGGTGGGAGAATACTTGCAATAAAAAGACTGACGGAGTGAGGAAGTAAATATTGAAATTCATGCCAAAGCCAGTTACCTGAAGAGTCCAAATAGTTTGCGACTTGGTGCTCGAGGATGGAGTGGGGTGGGTCAAAAAGCATATGCTCAATGAGAGGTCCCAGATCGTCCACCCAGGGGTCCAACTAGAACCGGGCTGTAGTGTCGTCTCCTAGAATCCACTTAAGTCCTTTCAATACATGGGGCCAAACGGACGTGATACTCCACCAGATCATAGAACCGCCACCTGCTTCAAGAGAGGGGCCAGGGTATTGAGATTGAGGTTGTATTTAGCAGTCAGAATGCGCACCCATAGTGCGGTCGGCTTTGAGATGAGGGCCCAACCTAACTTAGTGAGAAGCGCGTCATTGGTCTCGCGAATTTTGCGGATACCAAGACCGCCCACCTGTTTCGGTTGGCAGACAGTGTCCTAGTTGACGAGGTGAATTTTGCAGTGGCTAGGAGAAGGACCCCATAAGAAGTTACGCATAAGTTTTTCCAGGTCGTCGCAGAGGCGTCGAGGGAGATGAGTCGTTTGCATAGTGTAAGTGGGGAGGGCGGAGAGGACAAATTGGATGAGGGTAATACGTCCGGCAAAAGATAAAAGATGTTCTGCCCAGCCAGAAAGGCGATTCTGGACTTTGTCGAGAATGAATTGATACACGTTTGTTCACCCGTTCATGTAACAAGGGGACTTCGAGATAACGACCTAAGTCTGTGGTCTGTTGAAAGCCCAAGTCCCTGCTTAGTTGGCGAGCTACGGACTGGGGAACATTTTTAGAATAATAACAACGAGATTTCGCATGGCTGATCTTCTGACCTGAGGCATTACAAAATAGAGTTAACATATCACGGATGATCCGAGTTTGAGCTGGAGAAGCTTCAGAAAATACTATAAGATCATCGGCAAAGAACAGATGAGTTAACAGCGGATCGTGGTGACTAAGATGGATGGGTTTCCAACAGCCTTGGGATACCGCTTGGGTAATTAAGTGACCCAAGCGTTCCATGCATAGCACGAAGAGGTAAGGTGACAAGGGGTCCCCCTGGTGAATTCCCCGAAAAGAGGTGAAAGGAGCACTGAGATCCCCGCCCTAATGGACTTGCATGGTAACTGGGGAGACACATTTCATGATGAGAGAGATTAACGACCCGGGGAGCCCAATATCGATGAGGGTGTCATGGATGAAGTCCCAAGACTTTAGTGAGGGCTTTGTAGATCACAGAGCATAGAGCAATCGGGCGAAACTGAGTGATGGACGAGGGGGAGGGGAGTTTGGGTATTAGGATCATGGTAGTGCAGTTTAGCTCAGTGTCCCAAACTTCGTGCTCGAAGGTTTGCTGGAGGAGATGGATAAGAGAAGGCCCTAAGGTGTCCCATTGAGATTGAAAAAATAAAACAGTAAAGCCGTCAGGACCGGGTGCCTCATTAGGGGCCACGACGAAGAAAGCGGTTTTGACCTCGTCAGGAAGGAGAGGCTGCACCAAAGCCCAAGAAGCTCTTGGAGGGAGGGTGGAGAAATAGCCCTTAAGAGGGAACAGAGAGGGAGGTGTCGGGTCGGCGGTATAGAGCTTCTAAAGGAAAGTTTGGGCTATATGTCGGAGATCATCCGGATTTGATTGGGAAACGCCGGAGTCATCGATCAGAGAGGTGATATGGAGCTTCCGTCTTTTAGCACAAGTGACAGTGTGGTAGTATCTGGTATTACGATCGCCCTGACTGAGCCACTGGTTGCGGGACTGTTGGTGCCAGTATAGTCCTCTTGAAGAAAGACCCGTTCCAACTCGGTTTGAAGATATGATTCCAGTTCTCGGAGGGATTCGGAACTCGTCTCCTCTAAAGAGGTTTGAATTCCCGTGAGCCGAGACATGAGGCGCTTTTTGCGGAAAAAAAATATTTCCAAAGGTAGTGGAGTTCCATCTTTGTAATTGTTCACCTAGATGGTGGATGGCCCCATTGAAGGATGGCATATGAGGGTGCCAGTGATCTTGAACCGTTTTGGCAAAAGTGTCATTGGTCAACTAGGCGGATTGGAAACAAAACGGTCGAGGAGAGGGAAGATGGTGAGGAATGGGGTGTAAATAGACTAAAATCGGCCGATGATCAGACTTGAGGAAAGGCAGGTGAGTAACTGTAGTGTGGGGGAAAGAAGCTGTCCAGGAAGGCGAACCAAATGCTCTGTCTAACCTAGCTAGGGTTTGCCCCCGTCGCCATGTGAACCGGGGCCCGGTGAAGCCCAGGTCCTGAAGCTGGCAGCAATGGATACAGTCGCGGAAGTGAGGATTGACGATCGCATGGTTACTCACACTGCCGCGACAGTCGGTTTGTTCAAGCTTGGCATTGAAATCTCCTCCGATAAGCTAGGGGTGGGTCGTAGCCTGGGCAATGTTACGTAAATGCGTCTAGAGATAGTGCTGAAGAGAATGAGTGGGGCTGGCATAAATAGTCGTGAAATCAAAAGGAGTTTGAGTCCCGTTGACACGGACATGGAGAAATTGACAATGGGCTATAAGAATTTTAATACTAATGTCGGAGCGCCATAAAAGTCATATGCCGCCGGAAAAGCCGTGAGTTTCCACCCGATAAGAGTGTGGGAAAGTAAGATTACAGATAACCTTTTGGGCCCAGTCTCCACTAATTCTGGTCTCGACAAGAACAACGAGCATCGGATTGTGTAATCGGATGAAGTTCTTGAGGATGGGCCGGAAGCTTTTCCCTCCGGCCCTTTGGCAATTCCATAGAAATATGGACATAAAAAAGACGTAATAAGAGGGGAGCTAAACTTGGGCTGGCGGGGGGACTGGAAGCTCCCCTGATCCTGGGAGCTATGTTGGCAAAGAATGAGACGGTTGGTCTTCCATCGGTGAGTCTATGAAACCCGAAAGATTTTGGGTCGAGCTGTCTCCCGGTGGAAGGTCCGGAGGTTTAGAAGGCGGGAGTAAATGATGGTGATTATTGGATGCGGAATAGGGGACTTCGGTGGTCTGGTCTT
Source organism: Erythroxylum roigii (assembly GCA_027576455.1). Lineage (NCBI taxonomy): Eukaryota > Viridiplantae > Streptophyta > Magnoliopsida > Malpighiales > Erythroxylaceae > Erythroxylum > Erythroxylum roigii. The sequence continues at coordinate 15,645,727 of JANZXV010000009.1, forward strand.
CTTCCATGTCATGTGTCATCAAATGTGAGTTCATAACTGCTTCGAAATATGGGTCCTGAATAACGAGTTCAGTGTGGGAAGAAATGCTAACGCCTTGATGGGGTGAATTTTGGTGGGACGGGCCAACGTTCAGCGGCTGTTGGGGAAGGGGGTGAGTAACTTGAGCTGGGAGGCCTGCGGGTGACTGCTGATGGGGGGGAGGGCATGGACGAATTTGGGTTGCTGGGCCGGTTGGGAGAAGGGAAACTAGAGTGTGGGCTGTTGAGAGGCGGGCCTTAGGGTTGGAGGATGCAGACCCACCCAGTGGGGGCCCTGGAGCACGGGTCATGACCTGGTTCGTCTTAGGTAAAGGGACGGGAGTGGAAGTCGAGCCGCGGACGGTCTGAGATCGCGCCTGCAGCACTAGGCTTGTCGGCACCCGGGGGGGTGAGTGCTTGGAGAGATCGAGGGAGCTGTCATCTATCAATAGAGCAAAGCGGAAGTCCCAAGAAGTGGCGTAAGAATGATGTCCTTTCCTGTCAGAGCTTGCGGCCGTTGGGGGGATAGGTGTACGGCGTCCTTGGCATTGGACTTGGAGTCAAGGACCGTACGTCGCCTGTGGTAGTTCGAAGTCAGATGAAACCGAGTTAGGGTCGGAGGGGAGGGTGGAGGGGGGTTCACCGGCGATAGTCTGGGTGGTCGGAGAAGAGGGGAGACGCGTTGGGCAGCTGGCGACGCTATGGCCTACGCGGCCGCAAGGAAAACAAATTTGTGGAAGGCCCTCATAGGCCACTTTTATACGCTCGCCATCCAACTCGACCATTGGGCGTAGCGGTTGACTGATGTCGATGTCCATGGTCACTCCTGGCGAAACGGCCTCGCTGGGAGTACTGGGTTATGGCATCAATTTTGACTGTTGGCGGGGTGATAGTAGGCAACCGATAGTTCGGGAAACCTGACCCAAGCAACAACGTGGGAGACTTGACCGGATGAAGGGTGGAAGGAAGGGCCCCACGGTTGCACAGAGAGGGCATGACCGAGGATCACCCAAGGACCCTGGGTGAGGGTGTGAAGGTAGTCCTCCGTCTCCAGAAAGTTGATCATAAAGAAATCATTGTCGATGTCAATAATTTTCATCGGCCCGGACAGCTTCCACATGGTGTTCAGGCGGCTGCGCAATAAGGTAAAGTCAATTCGCCTACCCATTAGTTTGACTACAATTGCCTTTTCCCATTGCTTGTAGAGTCTGCCTTTAAACGCGTTGGATAATTCTAAGCTTGGTCCGAAATGCCCAGGGATGAGGTTGATGTCACCGTCTTCAATTTCAACTGGGTCTTCAATGGGCCATTCGGGTGCATTGGTCTCTGGGTGCAGCTGACCCGTGACAGCAGCTCGGTAATTAGGTAAGGCTGGTTGTGTCGAAAGTTGAAGTGGGTCTTCTTCTCTTTCGCGAAGGCGGACTTTTTTGGCCGTGTGGCCAGTTGGGTCGGGAAGGGAAGGGGCTGTCATGGACAGTAGGGGTGAGTAGTTGGGAAAATCTGGCGTTGGGACGATGAAGGTGAACAGTAATTTGCGAAGATGAACCGTAACTCTTGAAGAGAGAAAACGCAACGGTCACTCTAGCACAATTCTTCTTTTTCTTATAAATATTATTATTACGATTCCAGATCCTCTGTCTAATATTATGGTATCTTATTGGGTCTAATAAATCTTAGCCATTTATTTATGTGAGTCCCGCATGAGTTTCGCGTGGGTCTTGTAAAATAAGTGGCTGAGATTTTATGAAACAAAATAAGACAGAATAATATTAGACAGAAGATCTAGATTCTATTATTACACGGTTGAAATTGGAAACTTATTCAGGGTCTCAATCCTTGCAGCCAGTACGGAATATGATTCCTTTTTTACCTTATACATGCTTAAGAGTGCAGTCCCAACTAGAAGTTTCGTACTATTGAAGACACTTTCCCCTTCTGCGGGTCTCAATCTCAAAGGCACAACAGTTAATGATATAGGTCAAAATATTATTTGTGCCCAATTTCAGCAACCCTTTGTTAGTTGTTACCAAAGTGGCCAGCGGGTAAGCACTTTCCATTATTAAACAAAAAATTAGGCTGTGTTTAAATTGAATGCTAATTTGACTTTTAATTATTAACTAATCAATTAATTTAATTAAAATATGATTACTATTACATATACCTCAAGGTTTATTAAATACCTACGTAAAAGATAACTAGTTTCGATTCTCGCAATAAAAAAAAAAAGCCTTCTTAGTTGATTAAATAAAATTATGAAATATCTATTTATAGCCGATGAGATTAGAGAAGACAGGGATGAGCTAAAACGGTTTTAACTACTTTCAACTCCAAGCAGGGATGGTCATGGCCCTAAAAGTAGAGTCAAATAAGGACTTAAAATTTCGAAAAAGGAAACAGAAAACTGATAACAAAGTGAAGTAGCGTAAATAGCTCTAATGGCTAATGGTGGAATCCTTGCATGGACTAGGAGGCAAGCTACTCTTCCCACAAGCAACAAGGCGTTTTACGAAGCCCTCGATTCTTTGTCCGTTGGTCTCCGTCAGTAACCGCTTCCCGCCAAACGGTAACGACTGCACACCTCTCTCATGCAGCACTTCGTCTTCCTCTCTCGGGCCCACCGTTCCGTCACTGTTCAATCCGTTTGCCTGCGACACATTTCACGCCGTCAATAGTTCAGTTTTTTCACTACATATCTCTTCTTTGAATGGGATTTTACGGTGGTAAAATACTACGATGATTCTTTTCTTTTCGTAAAATTTTCCTAGTAACCAAACAAATATCCATCAGCATTTTTTACCTGGATTCTAACGTAGTCCGCACGATTCCAACAGAATGCGTTACCTAACATCTGGTCTACAGTTTCCGAAACTCCGTCCAGAACAATGTCAACAATTGACGAAGTCGAGCACTCGCCGTTATGACGGAGCTTCCTCACTCTAGGTGGTGATCCGCTCAGCGGACCGTTACCTAATGACAGAACGAGCAGATCCTCCACGCTGTTAACCAACGGGAAGTCCCGCTTGTTGTGGAGTACGTGAGTAACTGCCGCTGCCGTTGGGTTGTTCATCACCAGACCTCCGTCAATTGCGGTGCACGACGTCTTCCCGTCGGTAGACGTTAAGTTAAACGGCTTGAACAGGCTTGGAGTCGCTGACGTGGCGCGGCAGACTTTCCATAGCTCAAAGTTGAAACTAGGCGACTCCGACGCGTCCGCGCGAGAGAACACAAAAGGAGCAGAGCTCCTGAGGTCAAAGCAAGGAACGAGGAGAGGCTTACACGTGTCCTTCAAGGTCAAAATCGCCCCATCTTCTCTCCTAAACGCTTCCTTCAATACCTTATCCATGCTCTTGCCGGAGAGTATCCTTCTCCGCCGGAGGAATCCGGCTGTCTTAACCTTGAAAATTTCGGAGTTGTTCTCGGCAACAAATGCAACAGCCTCTCTAGCAGAAAACAGGGGCCTTCCGCAACCGTCGCCAGCGACAAGCATGGAGGCGAGGATAGCTCCAATACCTGTGCCAGCGACAATGTCGAAGAAATCGACGATTCTTGCGTTTGAATCTCCAGTCTTGAGGCGGATCTGGTCCTCGAGGTGGATAAGAGAGGCGCCGGCAACAATGGCGGTGGTTCCACCGCCGTCAATACTGAGCACTCGCGTCTTATTAGCGGTTTCGCAGTGAGAGAGCCATTTCTGCTCCAGTGTCGAGAAGATCTCCAGAGTAACCTTACTCAGTTCCATTTTCTCTCCTTCTTTCTCACTGACTCACTCCCTGTGCAAGTATATTTTAAAGCTTGTACTGTATCTGTCTCACGCTTTCTTGTTGAAAGACATTAATAACTGAACCATGCACTGCTTGTGGGCTCTGTGTTCGTTGGGAGTTAAAACCGGGAGTGAAGTGAAGAGAGTGTGTTAAAGGGGCTTGCTTATATATACTCGCACTCCACTGTGTCTTCTTAGCTAGTAGTTCTTAATCTGTTTTTACCTTATACTTGGGTCCATTAACTCTAAAGGTATTTGATATTATTTTTTTAATTTTTTAACTCATTTTTTGTTTAATTGAATTTTATAATTGTCAGAACTCTACGAGTCCTAGTGACCGTGTATGGACTATGGAGTATGGACTGTCCTTGCACGTGCAACTGCGCGTGTTCTTATCGGGTAACGGGTAGCGACAACCTCGGCTTTTTACTAGGCTCGGCTTCCGCTTCAACTGCTTTGCTTATTGAGTCCCAAGCCACCATTAAATGCTTTGCTTTTTCTTGTCTTTTATTTGCTTTTTTCATTTTCTTCACCGTCAATATTTATCCTGTTAAAGACCTTCTTTGCTAGGATTAAGAAAAAGAATGGGTTAAGGCATGCTAACTAACTAATCATGCTGTCTTACATTTGTACCGTTGATTACTCAGAAAATTGATAGATAGATAAAGGAAGCAAACCCTTAAATTAAGTAGTTTGGAATCTAACTCTATTAGGTGATTTTGTGTGATAGGAAAAAAAAAAAGTCCCCACAAGGCAGGCATTAGAAGAGAGAGCGTAATTAAGCTCCTACAAGGTCAAAGATTTAGAGTAAAACAATAATGATGAATGATGATGGAGAACACAGTAATGTCAAAGAGTCAAGACAGATATAGCATGATTAGAGAGAAGTTAAAAGGAGCTTGAAGTATATGTAATTAGTACTAATTCCGGAGCAATTTTAGGCAATCACGCCAAATTCCTTACTTGTACTGCTCTTTCTTTATTTGTGTTCTGAAGTTTCTTGACAAACTGGCTAGTTAGTTCTCATTAACAAAGAAAGAAAAAGCTGGCTAGTTAATCCACCTTCCAAGAGCACGGAAGGGTTTCTCTATTTTGATGTTTTTGGTTAAATAGTTAGGCTGTACATGTTTCATCCACAAAAATATGTCATCATTTCATACTTTTCGTGATGATTGGCTTACAAGTAGGAATGCACATTGGTATTACATAGTCAGTCTGTTGTCTGAATGAGTGAATTCTTTCAACTTGTCACACTTTCACTTCTTATACGAATCATCACCTACAAGGTAACCCTAGCCTCTGAAATCTGAAATTTGGTGGTTGCCCTCAGGAGCCAGGCCTGGCGTAGCAAGAAAATGGAAAAGCTAACAACGACAGCTGCACACGGCAACCACCAAGACTTGAATTCTTCATAACGTTCCCGGTTCATAGTTCCTGTTAGACGTTGGAAACTTTCCAGTTTCCCACTTTTCAGAGACACCCTTATCCCCAGCTATTTCTTCCCTAATTATGGAATAAGGATAAGCCAGCCTCTTCTCTGTTAATCCAACCAACACTAGCTGCCTTTATGTGGTTATTTTGGAACAACTCAACCATGTGATCACCATCCGATAAAAACACTCATGTCTCTTTGATAATCTTTACTGTTTGGTACCAAGATATGGAGAAAAGCTTTTGTTCCTAAATATTAAAAAGGTCGTTATTTTTGTTTAAGTCACCCATTACTCATGATGGTTACGAGTGTAACTTAAGTGTCACGCCCATGATTATGTTTAAGCAACAGTGAGGGACGGATCTAGGGGGGCTAGCAGGGGCTATAGCTCCCCCAAGACTAAAGTTTTCGGAATATATACATATATATATATAGGCGCCAGCTCCCCGAGATAAAATTTTTTTCAAAATATATACATATATATAGGCGCCAGCCTCCTCAAGACTAAAATCCTAGATTCGTCGCTGTAACAGTATCGCTTAAATTTAAACAAAAATAACAACATTTTATTAACTAAATAGAATTAAGTAACATTAGATAGAAGATTCCTGCTTAAATATCAGGCACCTAGTTGGCTTAGATAGCTGTCATTATCTCAGAATCTTTAGTCTACAGGTCCATGCCTTCCCTGGTACTAGACAGTAGGCACAACCTGTCTCCTCACAAGAACTCCATGAACGACCCGAATTTTGTGATTTAATGCTTGTCTAGACAAAAGTTACAACATAAATTAACAGTTCATACATTTATTATTCATCGACTCCGGAATCACTAGGAATTAATTAGCTAGAGCTGGCATGCCATCAATTCAATTACGTTTATTTACTGGATTAATTATATTGATAGTTTGGACATTCTTTTCATTTTGATCTCTGGTCTTTAAAAATCATTATTAACACAATGTAGACGTCATTCTCTCTTAAAAAGTTAACAAATTTTAAAATATACAATATCATTTGATTGAAATGTTTGTTTCCTATAATGTCTTCTCCTCTCAATGTCCATGTAAATACTAAAATTCTTCTTAATTTTTTGATATTATCTCATGATAAGGAGTCACTTAAACATTGTGAATTGGAAGATTCAAGATAAGTGAAAAAAAAGTGTTATCTTTTAAATTTTAATTATTTGTAAATTAACGGAAATTAATATTTTACATTCCAATCATAATTTTAAAATTTTAATTTATCATGAATTGAAAGTTCTTATAAAAAAATGACAAAATATTAAACTTTTTTAAGTTGGCAGTATATATCATGAAAGCTCTAATTTATGTCTTAACAATTTTTTATATTTTTAAGGGAGATGATTAGAAATCAATTTATTTGTTGCTAATATTTTAGTTTGGTATACTTAAGTTTGTTTGAGTACAAGAGCTCCATGTTAGGAGTGTATTGATATTTGAGCATCACAAATCACAATGGCTAAGTGTAAAACAAATATCAACCGTCTATGTTAATTCTCTTTTCAAAGGAATCATGGGTATTGAATAGTTAATTTTTTTTGTCACATGTAACCACTAAAATGCCCAAACATTAATACATCTCTAATACGGAACTCAACATTCTAATAAGCTTAACTCAAGGATAACATATTTAAATAATATCAATAATTATATTAATATCCAAACAAAAGCACACCAATAAGATATTTTCAACAACATAAATTATAACTTTTATGATATCTTACTTTCCAAACATAAACAAAGGTCAAATGTTTTGGCTGTTTTCTAATAGAACAATCAAATTTGGAGAGGAAAAATTGATTTTACCAATGAGTCATTTTTGTTATATACAAAATTGTTGTTTAGCTGTACAACTGCTAAATTCTAACGACAATAAAATAAAGAAAACGAACAAAACAATGAATTACATTTTGTTACAATTAAATGAAAAAGAAAA
>JANZXV010000009.1:15656417-15667699 GCA_027576455.1 Erythroxylum roigii
TTTAGAGATAGTCTCTTTTGGCTATTTAGGTTGATGTCTTCATACCGACACCTGGATCCTGGGTTTCGGGAAAGTCCTGGTAACAAAAATTTTTGTTTTCCGCACCTGGTACATGTGATGTACCTCCCGAGATTTTCCTACAAGGATGACCATTAATTATGACAGTGGAATAAGGCCCTAAAATTTCGACATGAATTAAACAAAAACAAAATGATGTTGTAGTACTAATTGGAGATGGAGACCTTTTTGGTTTGGCATAATGAAACAATTCACACTCATCATTATTACTAACTATAATAACAAGATCCATATAATTTAAAAGTCTGATCCTTACAAGAGATGAATGTACTAAGCCAAAATGTCATATTTGTGAACTAGAAAATGAAGCTACAAAACAAGTTAAAGAATGATGAAGATTTATGTTTTGAGAATTTGGAGATACCAAATAACACAGCCCATCCAATTTCTTAACTAAACCAATCTGCTTCCATGAACTCAAGTTATGAATACAACACCAATCAAAATTAAATGTCGGGCAATAATTAGACATGGAGATAAGATTGCTAACTGAACTAAATTAAATATCAACTCAGGAAAAGAAGAACATGAAGAAGTGGCAATAATTTTACTATACCAACATGAGTGACTTATATTTGTTTACCATGTGGTAATCTAATAAACACTTGAGAAACAGATTCATAAGAAGGAAAAAAAAATCAAGAGAGCAAGTAATATGGCATGTTGCCCAAACTATCAAGTATCTAAATAGTACCCAATTTATTTAGATTAAAAGCTTGAATAGAGCAAGAATAACGAGTTTTACTAAAGACATTAAGGTTTGAAGCAAAAATTGAAATTATCACATTAGCTTGACTATGAGAAGAAGTGCATAGGATGTTGTCACAATTTTAGGCTCAATAAATGCCAACAACCTATCATATTGTAGTAGAGTAAAAGGAAGAATAGTAGGATTAAAAATTTGTTCGAATCCCTACTTAACTCCAATATGTGTGTCAACTTATGCATTCTATAACATTTTTTATCGTATGTCCAAAAAGCCTACAAAACATATAATGGTTTGCTTGCTCCAATATTGGAATTGGTAAATTTCTTATGAGAGATGTATTGATTAGAAGCAGACTTTGTAAGTAAGGCATTTAAAGGCATGCCATTTGTATTGGAAGATTGAAATCCCAAATTAAGTTGTCTCTCTTATTTCAAAATTAAAGCAAAAGCTCTATAGTGGATCAATTAATATAATTTGGGATCGAGCGATAGAAAAATTCTTATTCAGACCTAAAGAACTTTTTTCACATAATCATTCTACTAGTAAATCTTGATAGTTTTAACAACATTATAATGACACTTTGGTCACAAATGCAACTCAGAATAGTTCTTAGATTCATCATCTCATCCCATAAAATTTTCAACTGAGTATAATAGCTAGTAATAGAGAGTGTACCTTGTTTAAAACTATACCTCTTTTTGTAAATATGTAATATGAACAGTAGCTTTTTAAGAGAACCGTTCTTTAATATCCTCCAAGGTATCACTAGCTTTTTTCTAATAGAAAATGACATCATTAGCTTTATCAAACCTTATTATACTCTTCTCAATAGTTTTAGAGACAAAACGAGCTAATCACAACAAATGTTGCACCTTTCCCACGTCTAATATAAAAGATGTCCTTGGGAGGTGTTGTGATCGGTCCATCGATAAAATTTAGTTTATTTTTTGATAATAACTCCATCCTCGTAACTTTGGCTTAAAGATGATAATTTGTTCCAACAAGAATCTGAGATACCAAAATAGATGAGGGCTCTTCATTTAGGTGTAAATAGTAGAGATCAGAAGGGAGCTCTTCTAGCAGTCGTAACAGTAGTAGTAGCTGTAGCTATTGGTGGATTCTTCACAACTTAAATCTAAAGAAAAAAAGAAGGAATAAAAGAAGAAAAATATTCTATCTAGATAATGAGAAAGTGCAAGAAAGTTTGTTATGAAAAGGGAATGCCGAAAGCACCCATGGCTTTGATACACCATAATATAAGAAAAACAAATTTGGAGAAGAAAAATTCATTTTACTAGTAAGTCATTTATGTTATTTATATAATTGTTGCTGGGCACTACAATTGTTAGGTTTCAACAACAATAAAAGGAAAAATAAGGAGGAAAGTTTTGTTCAAATTAAATGAAGAAAAAAATACATTCCTCATTTTTATGCTTTGATATTTTCATAAAAACCTTCATATATGGCAGATTAAAATATGTAAATCATGACTAAAATTTTAAACTCTAATTTTATGAATATAATAAATAATTGAAGATTAAAAGCTAATAAATATTATATACACACACAAATACATATTAAACGTTCTAATGTATCGTAGTTGAATAATTCCTTAACAACTAAACGTTCTCTAAAAATAAAGAAGAAATACATTTATATGATTATGAGAATAAGAAGTAAAAATACTTCAGTTTAATATCGTATGTTTACAATATTGTTAATTATGTCGCAATCAAAATATTTGTTATGTCAAGTAAAATTAAAAAAAGAAAATATAATTATTTATTACGTTTAGTTAAATTTTCTAAATTTTAACAGTAAATAACGTAAAAAGTTATGAATGATGCTTAAAAAGAGGGTAAATGATAATTTTTTAAAATTTGAACTAAAATAAATAATTTCAAATCATAGAATATTCAATATAATTAATTTTTATCATTAAAATAATTAGACAACTGCTATTTTTAAATCTATATTAAATAAATTTATGAATATATACTAATGTATAAATTACTATATTTAAATAAATTATTTTAAAGTAAAAAATTAAGTACTGTATTCTTTGAAGGACTTCCTGGTACCGTTAAAACATAAAATGATAGCCATAAGCACAAAATAGGCCCAAGGAAGATCGAAAATATCAGGCCTCCCAAGATAGAGGTAGCTGTCTCAGAAGCGTGGAGTAGTCCAGCTCAGCAGCCCAACAGTGGTGGTCGGCAAGAAAGTTCTTATCCGCAAACCACCTCCTGCACTCACTGTCTAATTCTCTATTTTTGTTGTTGTGCTGCTTCAATGGCGACGTCATTTTCGTCTTCAACTTCACCGATTGGTTCCATCTTCAATTCCACCTCAAACCTTTCCAAAACTCTCCCCTCCCTCTCTGGTACTTCAGAATTCCAGTATTTAGTTGACCTGTTTTGCATGGATGCCAGACATTGTAAAGATAATTATTTGTTCATACAGGTTCGTTTCCTGGCCGTGCCAGTGCTACCTTAACACGTCGTTACAATTTGTGTAGCCCTGCGGTTCACTACGCAAGTTTCCATCACTGCGCCCTTAAGCTTACTGGCAGACCTATTCTCGTGCAACGAACACAGAATAGGCGAGTATTAGCACACTATCTGATTAGACGATGTTAGTATATGAATAAATTGCTTGTCGTCTGGGTTTCGTCACGTGATGTTTTGTTGCTTTGTTGGATTTAGAACTGGGGTGGTCAGATGTGCGACGATTGAAGAAATCGAAGCAGAGAAGTCTTCTATTGAGAAAGATTCTGTGAGTGTGATTTTACTCATCTTTGAAATTTTCTTTTGGATGTTTTGATTTGATAATCATTTGGGAATATTGTTTGTTATCAGAAGGAAAGAATGGAGAAAACTATTGAAACAGTCCGAACGAATTTTAATTCTGTGAGGACAGGAAGAGCTAATCCATCCATGTTAGATAAAATCGAGGTATGAATCCTTTTGCATTTTTGTGTAAACACATTTCTGATTGTCTTGTGGTTATTTTCTGTGGAAATGAAGATATGCCACGATAGAGGGTAAGTATGTGTGGTTACTGGCAGCTAAAACTATGAAGTCATTTTGATATGATGCGTGAGTAACAAACTCCAAAATTCTTATCATGAAGCATAAAAATTTATGAAAACTTCTCTTCCATGTTCATCTTATATATGTTTCTCTGAAAGGGTGTTTTCCGCTTAAAGTGAAGAATGATTTCTACTATTGTTATCTGTATCTTTTCAAATCGCTGCAAGAAAATGGCTGTGACTCAATCCACCACTAGCTTTTTAAGAAATTTCTTCTTTAAGTAAATGTGCTCCATGTACATGGTTTGGAAGACAGTATATGACCTCTGTACAAATTGTCATGGAATTCTGCTAATCGCAGTCTATCACAGTGTTCATGCTTTGTACCTTTCTTGGAAAAACTTAGAGAATGTGCGATTACAGGTGGACTATTATGGAACTCCTGTCAGCTTGAAGAGCATAGCCCAAATCAGTACTCCTGATGCTAGCTCTCTCTTGGTCCAGCCATATGACAAATCCAGGTACTGAATTAACTAGGGACATGCACTAGCTGATAATCCATTTGCATTTGCATTTTGTTATAAATTTAGCATTAGGATTAGATTGTTTAGATGGATAGAGCATCCGCTTATTTAGAGCTCCATGAACAGAATGTGTTACAAATGTAAAATCTCTCTGTTTCCACATAATGTTTTATAGCAATGCTTAACATATCTTATTTCTCAGCTTAAAGGCTATAGAGAAGGCTATTGTTGGCTCTGATCTTGGCCTGACACCAAACAATGATGGTGAAGTCATACGGTTGTCTGTTCCTCAATTGACATCTGAGAGAAGGAAGGTAATTTTACTTATTTGGTTTTCTTACCTTTACCAATTGCCAACTTTCTGCTAGATCTACAAGGCATTTTGGCATGGAATTACATTTATAAACTCTCTCCTATAAGATGTAAAATTGATGTTTGTGTCAAGTCGGGATCTCTCTTAATTAGTAACGATATGTCTCCATCATTTGTCTTATCTTAGTTGCATTTTGGGTACAAAATTCCAGTTTTTCTGTCAATCTCATTAGCATAAATCAAAATGCTTTGCATTCTTGGGTCTCTTAATCTTCCGTTGATCCAGCATGGAATCTCAGTATCACGAATAATACTCTCTCTCTCTCTCTCTCTCTCTCTTTCCAATATTATTTTCAGAATCACACTATTAAAACACTTCCGCTTTTCCCTAGCCTCATTGAGTACTTAATGACAGCTGCTTAACGGTTTCATTTGAGAGGTGACATTAAGGATCCATGATGGATGTCCTCAGTATCAACTGAAAATGTCTGTTAGTTTACCTGACAGTGAGACTCATGTTTGCTTCATTGTCTTCTTTTCCTCCTTCAAGTCCTTTATTTTCCACATTTCCTCAGTATTTGGGTGTTACAATTTGCCCCACCTAAAATCTGCTCAAATCGAAAGATTTATGTATGTTTGCATATCAAGCTGGAAGAGACAACAATAACAACATCCCAGTAAAAATCTCGTTGATACGCGGGATCTGGGGAGGCCCAGTAGTATATAGCCTTACTCCTAACTAGTAAAGATCAATTAGAAATTTCTCATTCTGCAGGATGAATTTAGATGTGTAGCATTCTCAGAAGAACATGGGGTTTCCTTTGAGCATCTTAATGATTTCTTCTCACATTCTCTTTTTACAGGAGTTGTCAAAAATGGTGGCTAAACAAGCTGAGGAAGGGAAGGTATATATGGAATTTAGTCGTTGCTGATGTAACTCTCTGCAGTTTTGAATTTAGTATTTAACTATCCAGTGTTTCTCCTGTTCTCTCATGGGTGAAACAACTTTGGTAAACTTATCTTGGTCCTGCAGAAATCATTTATTGTACCTACAATAGACATTTACTTTCCTGAATTCATGATGGATAACAAGTATGTGTTTTTGCACTTGTGATTTTCTTGGGACATGAAAGCGGAGAGGCTGAGATTTTGAAGCCATTTAATTAAGGCCAGAAGTTGCATTTTCGTTATAGTTCTATCTGGTTGCTAATCAATGTCTGTTTCAGTGTTTTCCACTTTCCTCACATTTTTTTTGTTGATAATGATGTATAGGTTGCTTTGAGGAATATCAGACGAGATGCACTGAAAGCATATGAGAAACTTGAAAAGGTTTGAAGTGATAAGCATACAAGATGTTGACTGATTTATTTCCTTGAGAAGTTTGCTGTTGATCTTACTCATATTCTTCTCCTCAGGAGAAGAAGCTTTCAGAAGACAACGTGAAAGACTTATCAAGTGATTTGCAGGTAAAATGCTAATGATTATTTTTTGTCCATTAGCTGCTCTGAATTTAGATTTTTTCATCAATTGTGCCTTCTGCTTTGAGCAACTACCATCAGCTTTGCTAGATATTGAATTTTAATAAGATGAACTTATTACCAAATTTCTCAAGCAACATGTTTGGGATATTTCTAGCAATAAGTTTAATGATTTTATTATGCGCTACTAGAACAGTTTTCTGGAGAATAGTTTCAGAGGTTTAGAGTTGGTGTTCAGGAACTCTCCAGAAATGAAGTTTTGAAAAATTAATACATTACTTGGTGCATGTCATCAATTTTAAACCATTCAGTCATGACTAAGATCTTGTACTTTGTGTAATATGTTCAATTCTTCTGGTTAGAGGCACATATTTAGGGTAAATTGGTATGTTGCAATGTGTACTTACAAAAGGATAAATTGATGAAGTTGTACAATGCTAATTAATTGCACATTTAATTCTCATTTTACGTGTGGTTCCTACATGTCATTACTTGTTTGGATCTTTGTCTCTTCGATGTTGTCTGTTGTCCTTTCAGTTTGTGAAGAATCACTTCTGCCATTTTATTAGATTTAAAGAATTATTGTAATTCTTTTGCAGAAGCTCACAGATGGATATATAAAGAAGATTGAGACTATCTATAAACAAAAAGAAACGGTATCATTCTAATTCTGACTGATTGAATGGGACCTGAGTGTTGATATTTTTCAGAGATACTTCTATCATAATTACTTTCTTGGATTGCAAAAATATTGCTATATATATTTTTCTTTCTTGGATAAGAAAGAATGCATAAATGCACCCTAGGATCCTCTGATTCCTGTTAACTACAGTAGTTGTAAAAATTAGAGTGGAAGCTTATCATGATCAGATTCATGGGAAGAATAGGTAGTTCCAATCCCCTGACCCTATGCTAGTGTACGAAATTGATTATTTGGATGGATCAATGAGCATTTTTATAGCGTCGAGTTAATTTGGACCAAGCACTTCAAATTTGGCTTAACTGCAGTTGTGCCATAAACCATGCACTGATTTTGAGAACCTGGATTCTGGATATTTATTTATGGTTGAGAATTAGTTGCAAAGCTGTAATATGTAGCAGGATATGGAAGAAGGGCCTTTAAATACTTGTTGTTTGTCAGCAGCTAGAATGTTGTCACAGTAAATAAGCTAAATTTATTCACTTTGGCAGAAAATGCAGTGATGTATCCTAACATAAAATTGATATGAGCTCATGGTCAAAGTGAGAGGCAAGGATGATTTTGATTGCTTTCTTATCACTATTTAATCTTGTGAGCAGAAGAAACAAAATTATATTATCTTTGTGGATTCCATTTAGTACTGCTGTTTTAAATTTATATGCCACTCGTAATCTTTATCGTATGAGACCTTCACTCTTTTTCTTTTTCACCTTTCTTTTTCAGGAGTTGCTTAAAGTTTAGTAACATGTTTTTGTACAGATATATCTGGTGAGCTCTTTTTCCTTTTTGAATTAATTTGTGATTCATACTGCCCATAACTACAGCAATTCACTTTATAGACTGCTAATTGATTACTTTTTTCAAGTGGATTAAAAGCTGACAGTCTACACAAGTTTTTCAGAGAGTCATCTGTACAGTACTGCTGAAGTTGAATATGATTTGGAGGTAGTAGTTCCTCAATAATAATTTCTGTCACGGTGATTTAAATGCTTTAAAAATGTGGAGCACATCATAGTGCCAATGGTTCTTTCGATTAAAATGAAGTTGAGGGTAATCTAATGTATATGCAAAGAAATCTACTAGAAAAACAATAGCCTGAGTTTTAAGGAGTTGCTGGAGACTACCAGCAAGGTGGGTTGTAGCTTTTGGTTGAGGTAACTAAAAGGTATGTGCACATCCTGCTTCCATATAAGTTAATACACAGATGATACAATACTAATGAAGATAAGCTGCTTTTGCTTGATATCAAAGGTGGACATTAGGAATGATTCTAAACTGATCCAGACATCGTGTCATGTGAATCCTGTTTCTTTAGTAAAGTGGGATACTTATAAAATGGGGTCGCCCATTGTGTCTCATTGTCAATATATTGTGTCCATGTGTCATTCCCTCGACAATTCCAACCACAAGAAGCTGTTTTGCCTGAAAACACTTTTGAGAGTGGGTTACATGCTGAACATCCCTTCGACTGTTTCTTTTTTTGTTTCACGGTTCTTTACAAGACGGGAAGTTAGTAAACGGCCACTAGAGGTTAGATTCGAATGACTTGGCCATTCGTTACGCAGCAGCCACTCCTACTTCAAAACAAGAACTAGAACAGGAAAATGAGTGGGACAAACACTAAGGAAAGACCAACGGTGATGGGTTGGTACATCAAGGACAAAAGAGCATAACTAGGGCATCACTGCAATTGGGTGGACGTTGATCAAATTCCCTAAACAAAAGATGTCTCCTACTCCAGTGGAGTAAATTTTTAGCATTTTCAAAAGCTAAAACAAGCATGGGCTGGCCTAGATTCTAACGTTACAGCGTCCGTATATTCGAACAGCCCAACAATTCCGAGGGATGGTATAGACTGGCGAGACTGGTGCAAAGAAACTTCTTATTGTTTATAGTATAATCAACAAAAAGAAAAAAAACATTGCTTCTTTCTCTCAAGATATAATTGTTAAAAAAAAAATCATTATCTAACCTGCTTTGAAATAAACACCTCTTAGGCACAATTGATGTTTTGTAATTTTCAATAATGCGAAGCATCCATTAACTTAAAAAAAGATAAAATTATAAATAAACAATTTAATATCTGAATATAAAATAAAAAATATATTACATAATTAACCCTGACTTATTTTCTATAGTTCAGTCAATTATTTTAAAATTTCTAGAGTTTCAGATCAAATATCTTGCGAAATGGACAAAAGGTATAGAAAGTTGAAGAAAATCACAACAGGTTTTCGTCCAAGAGTTGAAGAAGTAGGATAAGAAAATTTTCATATAGTGCAATTGATTAAAGAAACAATCCACAAGCTCGGTGACTTTGAGATATCTTCGTAACCCATTAAAAACAAAGAACGAATAGACAATGTCTAGAACGTAGAGAACGACATCGGTCATAGTTTCGAATAAAAAGAGCACCAGCACCAGCAGCTGTAACTGTAACAATGTAAATGAAGTCTCCAGATCACTAACAATTATGTAGGTGTTGTTTGTGGAAATTTCAACTTATGGGAAAGAAGGCTTTATGAATTAAAAAAAAGAAGAAGCTAGTTTTCCTTAATTTCTGATTTAGAAAGCCCTAGTTACTATTTTAGTTTTCAATTTAGAAAAATAGGTTGACCGTTGCGAGCGGAACATAAAAGTCTAAGGAGATCCAAAGAGTTAATTGCATATTTTTAAATACCCCAATTACTAAGGTTTAAGTAAAAGATGAATTTTAATTCATGTTACTCTCAATTTATTTTGAAAAAATTGGATGTTCTAATATAAAATTAAAGTTGTTGATATAATTAATAAAAGATGTATAATGTATGATTTCTAAAATGTACTATAAATCTCTGTTTTAGTAAAAATATCTTTTATTTTTATCACTATCATAATTGATAATAAACATTAAAAATTTTGAACTTTTTTAAACAGAATTTACTGTTAATAAATAATGTTTTATAAAAATTATCTTACAAATACAATCTTGTATTTCATTTTTTAAGTCTTGTACCTCAAGTTAGAAAAATAGGTTGAACAACTTATAATAATACTAGTTGAATCAGTCAATTTCTAGGTTAGAAATTAAAACGGTTTTATATTTTGATTTAGATTAACCGTTTTTGTAGGCATTCTTCTCGCTAAATGACATATAAGTAGTGTTTTAGAGAAGTGATCATTTTTTATTTGAAAAACTAAAATGGATCCTTGCCTGGCTTGGTGGAAAAGGTTAGAAGAGTGACATAGCCGTAACAGGAATTTTGGTAGAGATTCTTAACCGTAGAACGTAACACGAGCTTTAGTTACGTATCCTGAATCAAATGTGAAAGGAAAAAAAAAAGAATAAATGCAGAAAATACTAGATTTCGGTTCCATGACTTCAAACTAGCTTTTCAAAGCCGAAACGAGCATGAATCCACTAAGGCCTTCACGAGAGTCTATCCTTGAGATGTCGTTAAGGCCTTTCTGCAGCTTTCTTAGCACGTGAACCTCCGAATGAGCCAGAGTATCCATATGTTCAAGATTTGCTTAAATAATTATAGGAGACCTTAACCTTTTTTATATAACATCCATATTAGGCCTCTCTATTACAGGGTCAATATGAGTTCGGTCCACACTATCTGGGGTTCATTTTTCTTATTGAACTTCAACCCGCTAACCCAGATCTTTTATTGGGCTACTTATATCTTTATTCGGATCAAACTTGATTAGCTTAACCGATAATTTATTAAAACGATAAAAATGTAATTAATTGTTGTCTACCCTATAGGAAAATATCTAACATTCTCCTCCTTGGACAATAATTAATTATGATAGTTGTATTGATGACAAAATCAGTAAAAAAAATGGTTAAGCAAATCACCGTATAGGTTGACCAAGTTTAGAAAAAAAACATTTGATCCAAATATAATGAAAGTCCATCATTCTATCTTGTAAGGCTTTCGATATCAGAAAATATCAAATATATGTGTCATGTGTGACACAGATCCAATACAATCATGCATATCTAATACCTCCCTAACATGAATGAGAAAATGGAGTGTGACAAACTAGAATGATATCTGTATGATCTGAAATGTATCATTTTTCTATTTTCGGTTTCAATTTCTCTAAACTTTATACTAAGCTGCATCAGAGAAATTTGTTTTCTCTCACTGAATGCTAAACTGCATTAAAAAACCTTTATTTTCTTCCACTGAATGTTAAACTGCATTAGAGAAAACCTATTTTCTCTCACTGAATGCTGTACTGTATTAGAGAAAACCTTTATGAGATTAAACACTTATATCGCTTGACGCCATGTCAAAATCCATAGATGTACATATACATCTGTATGTGTCCTGATGATATAGTGTGATATCCCGTCTCTTAAATTGTTGAAGGGTCTAAAGTGTCGGACCCCGAACCCGAGGCCCGACTGGCCCGGGTAGTGAGCCCTGACTGATGGTCACCCCCGGGACCGCTGTGC
>JANZXV010000009.1:15683193-15693344 GCA_027576455.1 Erythroxylum roigii
TAATGCTCATAAAAACCAAACTCTTTTGTTTTATTAATAATAAATATTTTCATTACAAAACTGTAATTGAAGAAGATAAAGTTACACGTAAATACACTTGCTTTCCAGGGCACTATATCTACATAACTCCAACAATTACTTGTAATAAAAAGCAGATATTGTCCTACAGAGATTGTGTTTAGGCACCACTTAATTCAAGTTGTACTTTGTTTAAGACTCAAATTCAAATAATAAACTGAAAATTAAACTAAATCAAACAAACAAGCAATAAACAAATAATGTGACAATGGAATCTACGAAGAGAATTAATCAACTTATGAGAGAGGGGATTTTACCTATCACTAATGCTAATCTAGCCATTTTTACGTTTATGCGGTGTCAGTCCTAGACGATCATAGGGTTGATTACTCTCTCTCGAGTTATAACCATTCCCTAAATTGTAAAGCCTGATCAAATTATGGACTTGCAATCTCTCAATTAACAAATTACCATAATTCTAATTAGTACTAAAGCTCTCTAATAAACAATCAGTCTCGCACGGGATCTCTCTCAATAAATTACCGACTATATAGATTAAGTGGTCAATTAGATCTCCTAACTCTCGTTAATCCAATCTAATCATTTTTATCTGGTTCACCCTCTCGATTTGTTACCGAAACATGCAAATACATTAATCAATCACAACACCTAAATCAATTTAACACAATTAAACTAGATTAACATTAAATATAAGCAAAATCCAAAATAAAAAGTTAGAACATCATTAACAACTCAAAATCCATAACCATACAACCCATCTCAATCTTACACATTAAATGAATAAAAAGATAAATGGGGAGGAAATGAAACTTAGGTTTGATGATTCAAGAAAGCAGCAGCATCGGGAGATAACCTATTCTAGGAAGCTTCGGTGTCGAAACCCTCCTCTTCTTCCTCTTCTTCTTTTCTCTCTCTCTCTCTCTTTTTAGGTTTCCAAATGTAGGCTAAACGTAGACTCCTTTCTAAGGTCACCTCATAACACTTTTATACTTTTTCCAATTAAGGTAAATCTAGTCTCTTTTTGGGATCTGAAATGTCCAAAATGTCCCTCAAAAAATCAAATGTGAAAGTGACTCCGAGTTGTCTGTGCGTAGGCCACAGTCATGGCCCTTAGTGATAGAAGCACCTGCCATGATCATAGGTGTGTGTTGGTGCTTCTGTCACGATCTTGGCTTACCTACCATGATCGTGGGACTATGTTTTGGTTCAAGTCTCCTCCGAAACTCTTTCTAATGTCCTTAAACACTAATAAACTCATCACGACACCATATATATATATAATCAAAGCTCAAAAACATTTTCTCACCCAAAGAACACTTAAAACACATATATTTAAAAACTACACAATTCTTAACCTAAACACACACTAAACAATCAAATTGACTACTAAACACATATCAAATTACCTATAAAAATACAATGCAATATACTTCTATCAACATCCTCACACTTAAACTTTTGCTTGTCCTCAAGCAAAGATCAAATACAACCAATAAAATTCTATCACTTCATTTTCACAAAGATTAAAGCATGCAATCCCTCAAACCTTAGCGAACTTAAGTGTCAAGATACTACACACATTATGATTAATTTTCATTGGTGCACATAAGCGAACTTAACCCATGAAACCATCATTCAAAGATAAGTATAAATTTAAAATGGACCTTCCTTATAGATTACTCTCATTTCTCTTAAGTGTTTGATGGTTAGTGTTTCGCTCAAACTTCTTATAGGAAACCACACTATCATAGGCTTGCTAATACACCAATTCTCCTCCACAATGATTACATGCTAAGATAGATCAAAAGAACTTTGTTTCGGGTTGTAATGTGGCTAGGGTTAAGGTGGGTCAAACAGGTTTTAAGGGTTTATCACAAGCATTTATAAACTATTGAGTATACAAAGGGATGACAAAGATAAACTTTTGAGATATGAAAATGGATATGACTATTACTCCGCACTTATTAGAGCTACTGCAAGTTATTCCTTTTTCTTTTCTTTCTTTTTTCTTCATTTTTTCATTTTTGATTTTTCTTTTGATTTTTTTTAAATACAGAAACAATGAAAAGAAAATAGCAACTATATGCAATGTGCTCTTAAGAGTAGACGTACTAAAATATGCTCAAAGCATCTCAAAAAAGAAAAAAATATATTGGAGCCAAAAAGATTCCAAACTAAGTGTCACTTAGCACTCTATTAACTTGTGATTAGGCAAGCTAATGGGATTTGTGGGTTTTTAAATTGGGTGATTTCAAGAAACAAAAGGTTAAAAGCTCAATGGGGTTAGCAAGGGATAATAAAAGGGTAGGTCATTTAAGTTAAAAGTTAAAGTAAGAAGGCCTTAATCATTTCTATCTAGAATTCATCCGGTTGATTTAAACCGATTCAAAGCAAGTTCTGAAGGTAATTACTTAAGGAAGCATCACACAAAGAAGGAAATGAAATGACTATAGAATGGAGTCATAAAGGCTCAATTCCTCACATAGGCTTAAATGAAAATCCATTATGCTTCTATGCTTAACCTCATTGTTCAAGTGTTAAGTTCTGAGTAAGCTTATACAGCCAACTATTTTCATCACTCCATATGGTTCACTCTCCACTCAAGTAGCGTAATTAAAGTTCATGCATGCATTTGATCTCATTCCAACTAGCATGATATAATCTCATGGCAACACATTCATCATAAAGATTCAAATGTAAGGAAAATGACACACCTAATACTAACAACCTAATATGCATCCTAAATGACATGCAAAAATGCAAATATACACATACCAAAAATTGTCCTCAATGTGAAAAGGAGAACACTCAAAACCAATAAAAACCACATTGAAAAACAAAACACAAGAAGAATAATATAAGAGATTATAGGCAAGATGGGCTCAAGGTGGTGCGGTCGATGGAGGTGACCCTTCTTGTCCTTTGGTCCACAAAAGGTAATAGGAAATGGTCTTTCTTAGTGGCTAAATTGGGATTCCTATAGTCAATGCACACTTTTCATCCTGTGATGGTCCTAGGAGAAATTTGTTCACCTTTTTCATTCTCCATCATTATCATTCCTCCATTCTTAGGCACATATTGAAACGGATTCACTCACTTGCTATCTGAAATTGGGTATATAATACCTGCATCTAAAAGTTTCACTGCTTCCTTCTTCATAACCTCCTGCATGTTTGGATTTAACCTTCTTTGTGTCTCTCTCACTATCTTGCATCCTTCTTTAAGGTTAATCCTATACATCACCATAATGGGGCTAATTCCCCTAATATCATAAATTTACCATCCCATGGCTCTCATCCTCTTCTTAATGATCTCTACAACTTTTTCTTCTTGCTCAACATCCAATTGATTGGAAATGATGATGGATAAAGTGTGGTCCTTTCCTAAAAATGTGTATCTCAAATGAGAAGGTAAAGGTTTTAGTTCTATAGTGGGAGGCTTTATAATGGAGGGTGGTGTGGGTGCTTCCGCTCTCTCTAACTTCTTTTACTCACCTTCCTCACACAATTCCTCTTCACTAACACTCTCATCCCTATGCACTTTAATGACTTTCTCAACTTCCTTTTCAATTTCCTTTTCAACCTCCTTCACACAATCATCCACAACATCAATCTTTATACAAGCCCTTCCATCCACCGGTTTCTTCAAAGATTTAGTCATATTAAATTCGACCTGCTCATCATCAATTCTCAAAAGCAGTTTTCCTTCATTCATATCAACTTATGCCCTACCAGTATTCATAAAGGACCTACCCAAAATTAATGGACAATTCCTATATTCTTCAAATCCAACAAAACAAAATCAACAGGAATTATAAATTTATCCACTTTTACCAGAACATCTTCTACTACCGTAAATGGCCTCTTGATGGATTAATCCGCAAGTTAGTTAAGCATGGATGTTGGCTTGATGTCTCCTAGCCCAATTTCCTAAAAATAGACAAAGGCATCAAATTAATACTTGTACCTAAATCACATAAGCATTTAGAAAATTCAAAATCACCAACAATGATGGACCCCGGTTCTAGAGCCTAACATTTGGAGTCATAAAATGTGAGCGTATTTTCCTATAGGGTTATTTCCGTGAACCCTTATTACCCATCATCCCACAGTGGTGGCATGCCCTCAAACATAAAGCAACTACCTTGGGACAATTAGCATATCTTTCTTTAGAGATGTCAAATTAAGATCATTCTTAGATGGTTTGAAAGAAGACTCATAGGTCTAAAATTTTTAAGAAGAACTTGAAGGTAGATTCTTTCATCTCGAGGATCAAAATTTGACCAGACAAAAGCATCAGACGAAACCAGAAGAAAAACCAGACAAATTGGGTAAATTGCCATAACTTTCCCTATACACATCAGATTAAAGTGTTCTTTGTATGGTTTGAAAAAGGACTTCAAGATCTAAAACTTTCATGCAGATCTCGAAGATAGATTCTCTCATTTGAAGGGAAAATGTACCGGATGATAGGCCAGAAGAAACCAGATGAAAAAGCAGACGAATTGGGAAAATTACCATAACTTTCTCCATAGACATTGGATTGAGGTGTTCTTTGTATGGTTTGAAAGAGGACTTCAAGATCTACAACTTTTATGAAGACCTCATTCTATCGTTTGAAGGGTATAAAATGGACCAAATAATAGGCTAGATGAGACCAGATGAAAAAGCAAAAGAAGCAAAAAGAAGAAAAGGCAAAAAAAAGATTAAGCAAAAAGCAGAAGAAACAAAAAAAACAAAAGAAGCAAAAAAATAAAAGAAGCAAAAAACAGAAGAAACAAAAAGCAGAAGAAGCAAAAAGCAAACGAAGCAAAAAGCAGACGAAGAAAAAAAACAGAAGAAGCAAAAAGCAGAATAAGCAAAAAGGAGACGAAGCAAAAGGAGACGAAGCAAAAAGCAGAAGAAGCAAAAAGCAGAAGACGCATCTTCACCAGATGATATGACATCATCACAGACGATACGACTATACTCTTGAACATCTTCCCTTATAAAGACCATAACTTTCGACTCAGATGTCCAAAATTTTCCTACTATATACTGTTGGAAAGATAAAAGAAAAACCTACAACTTTCTAGAAGAAAAAAATCCCAAGTTCAAATGGGTTGCAAAAATTGAAGATCTACAAAGTACATTTACTAAAATTGATCCTAGAGTACCTAAACCTATGCATTTCCTAAACTTCATTAACCAAAACCCTTCCAAAATCCAAAGCATTAAAAATTTTCTTACCTTAAACCTTCACCAACTGAAGAGATGTTTGGTTCCAAAGAAAGCTCTTATTTTCCTCTACCTTTTTCCCTTCTTGTATAACCTTAAATTCTCTCTAGAAAGCTTAGAAAAGATGAAACCCTAGCTCATCTCTCTTCTTTCCTCTCAAACACCGAAATCTCTTTTCTCTCTCTCTTTGATTTGTTATTTCACTTCCATCTTTTCCATTTTTGTTTTTTAACCTCTTTAGGAAGAAAACAACACTTCTTCCTTCCCATTTTACCCTTAATGAAAATTAAAAGTCCACTTTACCCTTCCTTTATACCTTATGTCCCTTTTTACCTTGAGTAATCTTCCAAAAATATCCCTACGCAATCTTACCACCTTAACACTTTAATACAATTAACCTATGTCACAAAATCTTACTCACATTAACATAATAATTAATCCCAAAAATTAATCCCTCAAAACCTCAACATTCATTTCAATCATGCCTAATAAAAAAAATTCGGGAGGCCAACATTTCTCCCCTGCTTAAAGAAATTTCGTCCTCGAAATTCTTACCTGAATCATTGAAGAGTTGTAGATACTTCTCCCTCATGGTTTCCAAGGACTCCCACGTGGCCTCTTCAACAGAATGATTTCTCCACATAACTTTTACCAGCTGAACTATCATGTTCCTGAGGACTTTCTCTTTAGTGTCTAAAATCTCCACTAGAGTCTCCTCATAAGTCAAATCATCTCTCAACTAAACCTCAACGATCTGAATGATGTGAGAGGGATCAGATCTATATCTCCTCAACATGGAAACATGAAAGACATCATGAATCTATGATAATTTCGATGGTAATGCCAACCTATAAGCTAGCAGTCCAATCCTCATAAGAATTTCATAAGGACCACATATCTTGGGCTCAACTTGCCCTTCTTACCAAATCTCTTGGCTCCTTTCCAAGGAGTGTCTTAAGAAAGACTTTCTCACCGACTTCATACTCCACCTCCTTTTGATATGCTTTAGTATAGCTCTTCATTCTATCTTGAGTCGCTTTAAGTCGTTACTTAACTAAGTTGACCTTATCCACTGTCATCTGATGTAACTCTGGCCCTAATAGTTTCCTTTCTCCTTCTTCATCCCAGCATATCGGAGTTCTACATCTCCATCCATACAATGCTTTATAAGGGGCCATCTGAATACTCAAGTGGTACAAATTGTTGTAAGCAAATTTTACCAATGGCAGATGTTCATCCCAGGCTCCTTTGAAATCCATCACACATGCCCTGAGCATTCCATCAAGGGTCGAATAGTCCTCTCAGATTGACTATCTGTCTGGGGATGAAAAGTAGTACTAAAATTCAACTTGGTCCCTAGAGCTTCTTCCACACTTTCCCAAAATCTTGAAGTAAATCAAGGATCTCTGTCAGAAGCTATAGACTTTGGAATCCCATGCAGTCTCACTATCTCATCAATATACTTCTTTGTGAGCACATGCAGTTTAATTGCCAGAAAATGGGCTAATTTCGTCAAACGATCAACAATAACCCATATGGCATCATGTTTTCTACTAGTCTTGGGCAAACCATCAGAAAATCCATGGTCGCTCTTTTCCACTTCCACTCAGGAATGGACAATGGCCTTAACTTTCTTGAAGGTACCTGGTATTCAGCCTTAACTTGCTGACACACTAGACACTTACTTGTTTATTCTGCTTCATCTCTCTTCATGCCTTTCCACTAGAAATGCTCTTTCAGATCTTTGTTCATCCTAGTGCTACCTGGTTGCATGGCATAAGGCACATTATGTGCCTCATCCAGTATCTCATCCTTCACCTCCTTGACATTTGGGATACAAAATATGTTTCCTACAGTCATGAGTCCATCCCTTAATACAAATTCAGATTTCTTGCCATTCTTAATTTCTTCTTGGAGCTTGCTTAATTCTGTACCCTGTGCTTGTAACTTCCTAACCTTCTCTCTAAGTATCGGTCTCACTCTGAAGTAGCAACAATACATTTAGGTTCCTTCTTTTTCAAACTTATCCTAAGCTTAGCCATCTCTTCCAATAATGGCAGATAAACTGTCTAAACGTGGGCTATTGAAGATTTCCAACTCAAGGCATCCGCCACTATGTTTGCCCTTCTTGGATGGTACTCAATCAAAAAATCATAATCCTTAATTAGCTCTAACCATCTTTTTTTATCTCATATTCAGTTCCCTTTGGCTCAATAAATACTTAAGACTTTTATGATCCATAAAAATCCTCTTTTGAATTGCATACAAATAATGTCTCTAAATCTTCAGGGCAAAACTATTGCTGGTAACTCCAGATCATGGGTCGGGTAATTCAGCTTGTAAGGCTTTAGCTGCCTTGAAGCATAAGCTATCACCCTATCTCCTTGCATCAACACACAACCCAAACCCCTTCTTAAAACATCACTGTAAACTGTATAACCCTCATCTT
Organism: Erythroxylum roigii; assembly: GCA_027576455.1. Lineage (NCBI taxonomy): Eukaryota > Viridiplantae > Streptophyta > Magnoliopsida > Malpighiales > Erythroxylaceae > Erythroxylum > Erythroxylum roigii. The sequence continues at coordinate 15,690,898 of JANZXV010000009.1, forward strand.
CTATAGGCAGGGTCAGTATTGGAGCAGTTGTCAACCTGTGCTTGAGCTACTCAAAGCTCTTCTAACATTCATCACTCCCGATAAACTGCTGATTCTTCCTCAATAACTTGGTCATCGGAGCAGTTATTATAGAAAATCCTTCAACAAATCTCCTATAATAACCTGCTAGACCCAGAAAACTCCTCACTTCTGTCACTGTCTTGGGTGTGTGCTAATTTAGCACTGCTTCAATTTTCCTCGGATCAACATGTACCCCATCTTTATAAATTACATATCTAAGGAATATCACCTCGTAAAGCCAAAACTACACTTGCTGAACTTAGCATAAAGTTTCTTCTCCCTCAGTGTTTGCAACACTATCTTAAGATGTTCCTCAAGTTTCTCTTCACTCTGGGAATAAACCAAAATGTCATCGATAAACACTATGACAAACTGATCCAGATACTCCCTAAATACCATATTCATAAGATCTATAAAAAGCAGCTGGAGCATTGGCCAATCCAAAAGGCATGACTAAAAACTCATAATGTCTATACCGGGTCCTGAAGGCTGTCTTATTTACATCAGACTCCCTAATTCTGAGCTGATGATAACCTGACCTGAGATTAATCATTGAAAATACCTTTGCTCCCTACAGATGGTCAAATAGATCATCTAATCGGGGCAGAGGGTACTTGTTTTTAATGATCACCTTGTTGATTCTCCGGTAATCTATACACATCCGCCATGTTCTATCATTCTTCTTAACAAACAAAACCGACACTCCCTAAGGTGATGAACTCGGTCTTATGTACGCCTTCTCTAGCAATTTCTTCAACTGTTCCTTAAGCTCCTTCAGCTCAGCTAGAGCCATTCTATAAGATGGTATAGAAATGGGTGTGGTTCTGAGAATCAAGTCGATGGCAAACTTGATTTCTCTCACCGGGGGCAAACTAGGTAATTCTTCTGTAAACACATCTAGAAATTTCCTCACAATTAGAAGATCCTCTAACCACCCTTCATTCATATCCGTGTCCACAACATATGACAAAAAGGCTTCACACCCCTTTCCCATCATCCTGTCAGCCAACAAAGCCAAAATAATCCTTGGTGATGGTGTTTTCCTGTCCTCTTTGAAAATCACCCTCTTACCGTTGCCTAGATCAAATTCTACCTCCTTAAGGCCACAATCCAGCTTCACATGATACTTCTCCATAACATCCATTCCCAGTATGACATCTAGCCCCTTTAGCTCTAGGGGTAACAAGTCCACCACTAGTTGAGCACCCTCGATGAAAATCTCACAATCCCTATGCACCTGACTTATAATCACATGCCTCCCTAAAAGAGTGCTAACAATTAAAGGACTACCCAATGGCATCAAATCAACATCATGTAATGTCGTGCTTACAGAAAAAAATGAATGTGTGGAGCCAAAATCAATCAATACGTATAATGCATAATTAAATAATCGAGCCATACCCGTGACAACTTTAGGTGCGGTTGCAGCTTCCTCTCTGGTCATAGCAAATACCCTAGCCTGTGCTTGACCCCTTGGCCTCCTTGGAGGAATAGTCTTTTTTGTAGCTCCAGAACTGCCCACCTCTATGACTGGTCTGGTTTCCACTATTTCTGCTCTCCTTAAGGCTTGCAACTGGGACCCCTCTTGCCTTGTTAGTTGGTGATAGTTTCTGATTAGGTGTCCCTTCTCTCCGCATCGGAAGCATGCTCCAAGTAACTTGAAACACTCTCCCTTGTGTAGCTTCCTACAATGCTCACATTGGGAGGTTCATGTTCCTGATCCTCTCCACCCTGCTATTACCCCCTGCAGTAGAGGCTTACACTGAAGCTGCCCTTGGTTGCTAGTTCTTAGTAGGGGCACTACTCCTTACCTTACTTTGTGTATGAAAGCTCTTTCTACCCCTCTCAAGCATTTGGGCACTCGCCATTTTCTTGGAAAACTGTTCCCTATTCTTCCTCATCCTACTCACTTCATTCTTGATATTCTCCAGCTTCTTAGCCTGGAGTGCAGCATCTACCAATAGCTGGTAGTCGCAGAAATTGTGGATCAAGACTTTCTCCTTAACCCCCAAATGAAGACCTCTCTAAAACTTGCGGCACTTGTCCTCCTCATTCTCCACAATGTTGGCTGCATACTGTGATAGCTAGGTGAACTTCAGTTCATACTCACTCCTACTCAAACCCCTTTCTGTAAGATTCAGAACCTCCCTGGCCTTCTCTTATACATACACCCTCGAGAGGTACTTCTTCTTGGACACTTCCACAAAATCTCTCCATGATAACATCGGAGGCATCACCTGACTGTGGGACACTGATTCCCACCAATGAAGAGCATCTCCATGTAGTAAGCTTGTAGGAAAATCCCGGGGTGTACATCATATGTACCAGGTGCGGAAAACAAAAATTTTTGTTACCGGGACCTTCCCGAAAGCCAGGATCCATGTGTC
>JANZXV010000009.1:15727100-15746291 GCA_027576455.1 Erythroxylum roigii
CCACCGACCGAGACCAGGAGGAAGAGGATGAAAGGAAGCGAAGCTTAAGGGCTCCGGACTGCAGCAAGCGGAGAAATCTATGGGTAACTTCAACCTTTAGCAAATCAAACACAAAGACAAAACACTAGTACTGGCCATCGGAATGTGTACCTTAGGAATCAACACGCGTGGAGGAGCAACGACGGCGACGTTGAGACGAGATTTGAAGCCATTTGCTTTCGTTGAGAGAGCGCAGAGAGTGGTCTGTGAGTGTGGGAGGGAAATTTCTCAAAACCACCTTTAACCCAATGCATGTTAATATTTCTTAAACGACCGAGTTCTGATTTTCTTTACCAACTCTTCCCTGACGTTTGGTTCACAATTAAGTCGTAATATGTATTTGGCCACGTTTTAATTGTACAACGTCTCAATTAGTACATATTTTCCGCGTCAATTGACTACAACGTCGTAGAAACCTTGGGCTTTTACTGACGTTTTAAAAACGTCACGATAGGCTTATACAATCTGCGACGTTTCCTCAGTCAAACATCGCAGATTGTCTTCTTTTTTTGTAGTGACTTTTGAAAATAATGGAGTTTTTAAATTATATGCTCATTGGTATAACGGAAGAAATCAACCCAAACAAAATATTGAGTGGGAGAAACCCAAAGATTACTATCAAATAAATGGCTACTACTTTTTGCAACAACTTCCACATATACAATGATAATCAACCATACTGTCCATGTCTTCCTAGTTTTGATTATATCAACCCCAATCAATCATTTCTAGGTTGCAGGAGAAACTACTCACTGGTAGGGTGTCAAATGGCAAAAGAAACGAAAAGATGTTTAGTATCACTCCAATGGAATCCATAACATGTAGAGGACCTTATTATAATGACACAAAAATGTCATAGGAAGACTGCAGCAACTCTTATTTAAAAGAAAGCATCTAGTGGAGGGTTTAAGTAGGAAGGGTTGAGGGATTAAACGACAGCAACAGACAGATAAACAAGAGTGTGTGCAGGGAGTTGAAAAATTTAGGGATTTAATTTTGTTGAAACGAAGTCGTTTCACTAATCTTCATCACTTTTGCTAATTAAGGCTAACGTGTTTTAGTAACTAGGATTTCTGGAACACATGGCAAGTCATGTCAGTAAAGATAACGAAGACATTAACATTAGACAAGAATTGAAAAAATTGAAAGTTTGAGCATTTAATTGTCACTTTTAAAAATTCAGGCTATAATTATAAAATTGGGTAAAGTTTGATTTTTTTTTGTAATTAACCCTTTATTCTAATGTGCATAGGATCTAATTTCACTGATTTTTCAATAGTGGTATTAAAGTTATATTTTACTTCTATAACTTGATTAAAGTTGTTTGATTGTTATTTATATTTAATTTTGAAATTTAAGGTTACAAACCCTAAGCAATCAAATATGAAAAGTTCATATTAATGTTGCTTAACATAAACCTTAACCCTAAGTTTTAAAATTGGATTAGATCTAAACCCTAATCCTATATCCAAACCGAATTTGAACAATAGTTCTATCAAAGCATTAAAGCCCTCCCATACACAAACTTGAATATTGAAATGTTCATAATATATTTTAGAAATCCAAGGTTTGAAACTCATAACTCCTACAATGGTGATGTTTGCTGTATTCAAAGGAACCAGAAACTTTTTATCCTCAACATGAATAATTTGGTTTTGATACCCATATGGAAGTTGTTGTCTTTGAAAGATTATGAATCTCTTACTAGCAACACAAAATGGTTTTCTTGTTAAGCTTGTAATTGCGTGTTAAGTTTTTTGGTTATATTTCTATGGTGAGCAGCCTGGGCATGAGATGCTTGAGTTGTGTTGGAGGTTGGTTTTGATTTGTTGTTGCTTGATATGATCCTTTTTAGGTAATTGCAATTAGAGAATTTTAGGGATTGCGATGTGGCCCACATAGGGATTTTTTAGAAGAAGAAAGAAGAACAGAGAATTTGAGAAGAAACTACGAGACAAATTAGAGAGAAGTTATCTGTTATTTCCGTTGCCTTTCCACATACTTCCAACGACTCTAATAGCAGCTATTGTAACCGTTGAAAGATCACCAGATACGACAAGACGTGTGTCTTACACTATACGACTCTGTATTTGTACATCTACTCTACACTACGTCGTATTCTATTTACAATCGTCATCTACCTACAACCTCGTTTTGGTTAAATGGCTTCCGCAGCTCACATCATACTTCACCTACGTCATCATTCTTTATCAGCTTCAGTTTAATTTTTCTCCTATCACTGCTAAGAGAAAGTAGTTCTTGGGGACGCCATAGTCTTACCTCTTACGTTTGCCACTATATATTGTCGGGGCTAGAAGTTGATGGTGAAACTGGAAGCAGAAGGAGGCAACATCTTGTAGGATAAGATGGAGGCCTTTGGTTATGTTGTTGTGTTTTGAGTGCCATGCGTTGTTGCTTATTGGATGAGAGTGGGGAGAGACACTGGTAACTTCTTGGTGGAAGTGACAGAAGAGACGGTATGCTCTAATTCTATCTAATTAGTAAAACGTTATCATTTTTGTTTAAATTTTAAGCGACTTAAGTCACTTAAATATAACTGTCACACACGTGATACTTACACCCGTAAATCTTTTTTATTTTTTATCATTTTAATTTTAATTATACTAATATTAGTTTAATAAAAAATAAATGAAATTTAATTTTAATTTTAATTATGCTACTATTAATTTTATAAAATAATTAAAATTAAAATGATAAAAATAAAATAATAAAATATTTAGTTTGTGTCACACTTAGGTTATGCTTGTGACACATTTTTCTATTTTTATTATTTTCACTTTAATTTTTAAATAAAATTAATAGTAGCATAATTATAATTAAGATTAGATTTGACAAGAGTTCTCAAGGTTAGATAAAAAGGAAAGTTGTATGTCCATTATTCAATTTTGCTATTAATCCTTGTTGAAGATTTAGTAAGAAACTTTTAGAGATATATCAATGTCATATAGATTAAAAATGTAAGGATATTTTAAGTTGACTAATGTCTCATAAATTTTAATGAAAACATGTAAGATGTATGTCAATACCATAATAGCGCGACGCAAGAGGTTACATAAAGTAGAGCTAAAAAGTATAATACCTTGAGGGAATTATTCCACTAAATTAGCCTAGTAAAATTATAATCTTAGACTATAATTAAAGACAATTGTTATAGTATGATAATGGTTGTCATTAGAAGAAAAATGATTGTATGATTTTTCTTGTCAATACATAAAGGATATAATGTAATCAATTCAAGCGGGACTAACTTTCCTAATTACCTTTAGAATGAAGCCATAAATACTTCTTTTTATATACTTAATAAGATCTAAAGAAAATCATTAGCAATGACACCTTTTAAAATCTAGAAAGGTTGGAAACCTAACCTCACTCATCTATGTGTATGGGATTGCCCTCCTGAGGTGCATTTATATAATCTTTATGAGGATAAATTATATTATCATTGCAATTGTTATTATTTTGTAGGATATTCTAACTACTTTAAGGGATATATATTTTACTATAGAGAAAGAGGATCTAGAATAGTGAAATTACAAACAGTTAGGTTTTGGAACATAATGTCTATAATGAGGCAGTCCCTCTCATTTTTCATATGATAAAAGAGTCAATATGAATGTCGTATCTTATCCATTAGTTATTTAGCATGGACCAATGGATCCAAGTCTAAATATCATTCTAGTATAAAAACCCAAATTGGTAAAAATTGTTATTCCTAAGGTTCACTATCATGTTAAACTGGTGTAAAGAGATCTACTCGAGTGAGGAGACCTATAATATTATCTAATTACATAGTCTACTTAGGTGAACAATAATAGATATTAAATATATAGTGGATCTTGTTACTTTTATAAAAGTTGTTTCTGGACCTCATACAAATTTATGTTGGGATGCTATAAGGGATGAAATGCAATCCATAAAGCATAATCAAATTATGTGGGAGCTTGTAAATTTACCTCAAAATTACACACCTATTGGCTCTAAATGGGTTTATAAGATTGAGAAAGACACTCATGGTAAGGTTGAGTGGTTTAAGGCTTGTTTGGCTACTAAAGGATTCACTTAAAGAGAAGGCATTGAGTTTAGTGCCACCTTTTCTCTCATGTCTTCCAAAGTTGCATTTAGAGTGATCATAAATATAAAGCTACATCTGAAGGACGTTAAGACCATTATCTTAAATGCAGATCTTTATGAGGAGGTCTATATAGAGCATTTGAAATCCTAATTGGAGACTTTTATGAGTAGATTTATATAGAGCAGCTTGACGGGTTTCAGGATTAGGATAAGACTTGTATGGTCTATAAATTTAGAAAATATATACATAGTTTAAAACAAGCTTTTAGGAAATGGTATATGAAGTTTGATAAGGTTGTTACTTCATTTGGATTCATAGAAAATAAAGTTAAAAGATGGTTATCTTACTTGCATTAAATGAATTGAGCATTTTCATGAGGTTAAATATCTTTTGGCCATCATTTAATATAAAGGACCTTATGAGGCATCTTTCGTCCTAGGTATTCAAATTCACTAGGACGTATGCACAAAGTTCATATATTGAGCATATGTTCCAAAGATTTAATATGATTAATTGTAAACCTATTATGACACCTATCTTTCATGGGGGAAGTTCATTTTTGGGACAGTGTCTAAAGAATGATATTGAAAGAGAGATTATAAAGAATGTCCCTTATTATATGGTAAGCAGCCTAATATATGCTCAAATATGAATTAGACAAGATAGTAATTTTTTTGTCGGACTACTAAGTTAGTTTTTACCACTAGAATGCAGTAAAACAAGTTTTGAGATACCTTAAAAGAACTAAGGATTATGTGTTGACATTAAAAAAAAGTCGATAGTTGAAACCTTAATGGTTATACACATTCAGACTTTACTATGTGTTTAGATGATCAAAAGTTTACATCAGGATAAAATTTTGTTAGTTGATGGTACTATCTTATAGAAAAGTGTCAAAAAGATATTAATGGCTTCCTCAATTATGCATGCAGAGTTTGTGGCATGCTATAAGATTGCTTTACAAGCAGCTTGGCTTAGAAACTTAATTCTTGAATTATTTATGGTTGATTCAGACCCATTTTATTATATTATGATAATCTTTCTACTGTATTATTTAACAACAATAAGAATATCACAGGGTTTAAGCATTTATAGGTCAAGTACTTGACCATAAAGGAATTGGTGCAAAAAGGTGACATCCTAGTGGAGCATATTTTCACTAAGTATATATTGGCTTATTCACTGACTTAAGGACTTCGCCAAGCCATTTTTTAGAGACATGTATACAATATATATTTGTTAAAGTCCATGGACACTATTAGTTATAGGTCATTGTATTTTGCTCCTAATACAGTTCTAATTTCATGTATTATGGAAATATTGTTTTCACAAATATATTGTTGATCAACATATTGTTTTTAGTCATCTAGTTTATCGTACATTACAATAATATAGGTGAAAGTCTTAAATTTTTTGTCGATCTTAAGCATTTGAATGTCATTAAGCATATATACTGTAACATCTCGTTCCCATACAAAGGGTCATAAACCCATATTTTTGAAAACGAGAAATAGCAATGAGAGATGAGAAAAATCCATTTCGTATTCATGCATAATATTAGCATACACACACATGTATTTGATTATTGTACACATTATAATGATTTGTTCATGCACTCATTTGGCACCTTTCTGGTATAAATGATTGTTTTAATGTGATTATAATGTGAATTGGGGATTATGTGTCTTAAAAATTGAGTTGATGTGTACAATTAGTGATTTAGAATTTTTGGTGAAATATGGGAATTTTTTATAATTATGAGTATTTTTGGACTAGGAAAAATGTCAAGTGGCAAAATAATTGATAAATGGTAGTAGAATTAAGTGTCAGATGGCCGTAGAAATTTTGATGAATGACATTAAGATTTAATGACAAGTGTCATAGAAAATCGGGAGACAATTGGATTAGAAATGGGGAAACAAATGGACTAGTTGTTTAAAAGATCAAGTAAAGATCATAAGGTGGTGACATGTGGCAAGTGACAAGTGTCACTTGCCTTGCCACACGCCTCACTTACGTATGGCCTAAATGAAATACAACCATTTGGTCTTTCATTTTATTTATTTTGCTAAAAGCTCTCTCTTCATTTTGTTCTTCATCTTTTTCCCTTCTTCTTCTCCATTCACAGCATTTTCTTACTAACCTTACTCTCAATGTTGAGTTGGCATCATCTTTCACTTTATACTTCAAGATCTTTGCTATTTCTACATCTTGTTACAAAAATATCCACTATATTCCACCTTAACCATTGATGATCGTGTATCATGGAAGGAGTTGGGGTTTCACATGACTTTTGAAGAAACTTGAAGTTTAAACAAGTATAAAACACTACTCTTCTTTATTTGTTAAATGAAACATATTTTTATGATAGTTAAGAGTTAATTGATCATAAAATGGGGATGGGTACATGCTGAAATGTGAATGAGAAACCTGGGTATGTTCATCTCTTGCTTTTACATATACGATGATCAATATTTCATAAGTTGTTGTTGAGATGATTTGAGTCAGAATGATCATTAGAGATAATGTAGGAAAAACTACATAAAATTTTGATAAATAAATGGATGGGTTTAATGTTCTATTTTCTTGGTGTATGACCATGGATCTTTTAAAATGTTATAGAGAAAAGTTAAAATGAGTTTGATGCTAATGAAAAAGGGAGTAAAGTGGTGTCTTGAAATGGGAAGAATTAAGGTGATAGTTAGAAGTGAAATGAAAGTGGAAATGAAGATGATCATATGTAGAAAGTTGATGATGTGTGAGTAAGGAAACACTAGTCAGTGCACGACCGTGCACAAGCACGATCGTGACAGAGAGGAATCGATAGGCAGTGCACGATCGTGATAGTGAAGATGTAATGCTTTTTGACAGTTTTAAACACCCTTCACCCTTTTAACCATAACTTCTTATCCGGACCTCCGATTAACTTGAAAATTGAACCACAAGCCCCTAACACATTTTCCTTCCTCTCCACCAAATTTAATTGTCATCTTAATTCACTAGGAAATGATTGGTAAATGGTTGATTGATGAGTTTCGAATGAAAATGATGAAGTGTGATGGAATATGTTAAATGGAGTATTTTCACTGAATAGGCATTTGTAATTTGGCCATGTCTTGATCTGTAGATATCCAAATGGGATTAGTGAATTAAACTAGAAACATATGGCTACATTATTCATGAAGGATTTGAATTTTAATTATATCTATAAAGGTTTCAAAATGTGGCTTGAAGTTGAGTACAGTATGCTGTCACGATTTGGGAACAGTCTGTAGTATTTTAGGTATAACTTGCAAAATATTGAACCAAACTGCATGAAATTGGTGTCATTAGAAACTTAAGAAATAAAATCACATTTTTCTAGAATAATTTTTGCCTAAATATCTCATTTTATTTGTCAAAATTGCCATGCACAATTGACCAGAAAATTTGTTTTGAGAAAAGCTAGAATGATGCTTGGATAAAGTGACTAAATGTGTGGTATGTATGAGGTGATAATTGAGGTTATAACTTAGTGAATGAATTGTTGATATCAAAGTACGAAAGGCGTGAGTATAATGGGAATAAAGATGTTCATATGATTGTAGTTGCGATTCAAGGGAGTTAAGTAATATGTGTTTAGTAATGGTGAATGAGAATTGGATATTGTGATAACAAATAATGCTAGAAAAGAAATGGTGAGTAATTGAATTATGATATTAGAATAACCAAGTGTTCTTGAGGTGTAAACCTAGGAATAAGCTAGACATATACAAATGGTAAGGTTTGAATGATCAAGAGACGTGGTTATAGAAACATACCCGAAATAGTCAAATTAAGCATGCATTATACATTACACCTATACATATATGTACAATTAAATGTTTATGTTATTATGCAATTAATAATGTGTGTGAAATATGTGTATTGCTTAATGTTGATATACAGGATAAAATGTCCGCATCTAGATATTTCCGGATCAAAGAAGCAAATGCTAATATGGAGCATACTGTAAGTCAACCTAGACGGTCTCATTTTCATTGTTTGTTTTGTTGTAAATTTATTTATTGAATTACTACTAATATGATTGATGTGAATGTGTTGATTCTGTATAATAAATTTATGAGGCATTTGATGCATGTAAAAATCAATGGAAGTGCTCTTTAAATGTGAATTTGAATGAATAACTGGTACTCAACATTATTATTGAATGCCAGACCAAGGTCCAATGATAAATGTGAATATGAATGTGAAACTAAAATCAAGTGACTGATAGAATATATGTGAATGTGATGCATTTCATTACATGAATGCATGATAATGTAAAGAAAGTTGTGACTGGAATGATCAGTTTGAAAGAGCTTAAAGCTTAGAATATACACAAAAGCCACAGGCTCAGTTGTTAATGTACCTGGTGTCCACAAAGGATATGGGACAATATCTAAAACAAGCCCGGTATCCACAAGGGATATGGGCCATTAAAAAGGTACTCGGTCCTGACAATAACAATTGGAAGTGAGTCTCATGTGCATGTGTATATAATTGATATGTATGTTTTTAATGATCGAAATGAACTATTTGACTGCTCTGAATGTGAAATGTGAAAATTGTGAACAAAAGTGTTCTGTGATGCTATATGATGATAAATGAAATGATGTCAAATATGTGATTGTATGAGTTGAAGTGTTATGTGATTGAGTGAGCCATCGAGGATGGTTCACTCACTGAGTTCGCAAAACTCAACCTAAAATTTGCAACATTTTTCAGGCTTAGAGAAGATCTCCAGTTAGACAAATTAGAGTCTAGCCACTGCATTCGAGTAAGAGATAAAGGTAGGGATTAGTTCACATCTACATAGATTTTTCTATTAATTTTTGTATTAAAGAATGTATTCCGCAATTATTGTACCACGTGTATCTGAATAATTCTATTTTGTAATGACTTTCCAAATTGGAAATGTTTGTAAATGAGATTAATCAATGGTTATAATAATTATTATGATTATGATGTTTATGGAAAATAAAAGGCCTAATTTGATTAGTGGTTTTCTGTAAAATGTGTGTGATATGTGACAAAATTTGTAATGACTTCGATCATTTGACCGTCCTAGCACACTATCCTTGTAAAGTGTATTTCCGAATACCGTCGATATGTTCGGGGATATGCATTATAAAAGTAGGGTGCTACAATTTGGTATCAGAGCCCAAGCTTAATGTCTTACATGGGCATTTTTTGAAATATATGTCAAGTTACATGCATTTGAGACATGTCATAGCAAGTAATAGCAACTGATCCCCAGTCTAAGTTGCATTTATATGAGTCACACACATGAACATTTGTTAAGAGTTTGATCTGATAGAAATAGTGAGAAGAATGATGATCTGCTAGAATGTTAGAAAATGAAAATTTGTGGATGTTTGGAAATGAGAAATAGTATATGGTTAGATATGACATATAAAGATTCAACACATTTGTATTGGTGGATGTATTATTGAATGCGACATCAATATTGTATTGTGATGGTATATCCTTGAATGTGAAATAGATGTGAATATATTATCGTGGACTAATTGAGGAAAGTAGAGATATAAATATGAATGATGAGATTTAAAGTATACAAGCCAAGTTAAAAGAAAATAAAATTTTCTATGATCTTGAGAGGCTAAAATTGGGCTTGGAATGGTTGATTGATTATCATGATAAGAGTTTATGATTCAATGTAAGAATATGTTTGTGGAATTTATATTTGAATTTCATAATGTTTAGGCCTTTATAATTTTAAATTGATTGCGAATATACATATGTAAGATGAAATAAAAGATGATTGGAAAAGGAGATAAATGAGAATGAGTTAAGTAAAAGCCCCCAAGGTTAAATTGATTTGTTATTGTGAGTGTATATCTGATAATGTGATTACTTTGACAAGTGATGTTATTAGCACATATATGTTATATGTTTGGAGATGATATAAGAAGTGATCTGTGACTTATTAAATGCTCATCAGTCTTATCCCCCATAGTTAAACTTATGAGATGACACAGTGTAGTGCATGAAAGCATTTATAATGATCAACTGGGGATAGATTGAGAGAGTAAATGATGTTATTTTGTGAGATAAATTCGAGAAAAAGGAAGGAAAAAGAAGCAGGACACGATCGTGGTAGGCACAAAAAAATGAAATGTTATTTAGAATCAACTAGAATCCAGGTATCATTGGCAAATGATATTAATTGGTGACTTATCAAAAATACATCCCTAGATAAGATGTAATGATCTTAATGGAACATACCAAAGTACAAGAGTAAATGAATATGTTTACTGTTCCACTGAGTTTTATTATAAGGAATAATTGCTCTTATTAAGAGATCATGAATAGTAGGAATTGATCTTCTTGAGGTATTAAAGATTATTGAAAAGCGATGATGAATATAGTTGATTGATAAATAGTGTGTAAAGAGTACAGATGATTGGGGAGAAAAATCTTCTTTTGATATATACTTTCATCGAAGTATATCATGTAAGTCAAATGTTCCATTTCTAGAAATGAATGATTATTGAACAAATTAGAAGTGAATATTGGAGTCCCATTTCTAACGGAGACTCAAGCCTAAGAAGTTGAATATGCTACAGAGAGTACATGTAGCTTGTTGATGAAAGGTAACCCGTTTACATTATTAGGTTCTTGAAATTGTGATGATATTATTGCTATTGCTGAAGGAACTTAGGTCCACGAGGTATTCTATATTCGTATATTCTGAAGGTACAAGTTAGATTTGGCAAGTGTGTTCAGAAAATTAAGGCCTGCAAATATATTGAAATGTGTGGAGAAACTAGTAAGAATGGTCTAGCATTAGAATGAGTCAATGAGAAATTAGAGGAAATCGAATAGATGGAGAAAATCATTCGAGAAAAGAAGTCAATTGGGAAACTAAAAATAACATGAGATAATATTACCTTATTTGAGGAATTAGTTACTTAAGGAATTACGAGAACTAATCATGGGCACATTGAGTTTTGGCAATATCTGTTTGAGTTAACAAATGCCCCTGACAGTATCATGGTATTGAAGAATAAATTGTCCCAGTTTTGCTTGGACCAATTATTGACTATGATCATAGATGATATATTGAATGTATTAGAAAAGTTGAGAAGAATATTTTGAATACTTGAGGTCAATCTTACATATCATCAAGGAGAAACAATTATATGCCAAATTCAATAAGAGTGAATTTCAGCTTGATTAAGTAATATGTTGGGTCATAAAATATCAGGGCAAGACATTTAGGCAGACTCAAAAGAGAAAGTAGAGGTAATGATGAAGTGAGAAACTCCAAGGAATATATAAGAGATCCGGAGTTTTCTAGATTAGCTGTATATTGGATACTACCAGAGACTGTTAAGGAGTTTTTACTGATCTTAGCCCTTTAACAAAAATGTTGAGGAAAAACATGTAAATCGTATGGACTGATGAATGGAAAAAGAATTTTGAGGAATTATAACACCGATGTTAATTATATCGTTTGGATTTGGAGAGTATGTAGTATATAATGATGTTTTACACCAGAGATTAAGATGCAATATGTTGTAGCATAATAAAGTGATTTTGTATGCATAAGAGACAATTAAAGTCTCATGAGTTTATTATTTGATACATAATGTAGAATTTGCTGCAATAGAAATTGCTTTGAGAGCTTGGAGACATTATATGTACAGTGAAACATTTTGGATATATACATATGTATATATATAAAAGTTTAAGGAAAATTATTGAGTTAGAAATAATTGAATATGAGACAGAGACAATGGATAGAGTTACTTGAAGATTATGATGTACAAATGAGTATTTCCCAATAAAGCTAGTGTTGTAATCTGATGCATTGAATCGAAAATCCAATAGCAGTGTATAACAAATTTAGATATTGAGGTTACCAAATCTAGTGCAATAAAGAGCATAAAATGTTGAGTTAAATTTTGGGCTAATCAAAGTATTATTAGCTATCGAATTTAAAATCAGTTTAACATGAAAGGATTAACAAAACCCAAATTGAGGACTCAGAATTTATGAATATTACTTAGAAATCAAAAATGAATATGAATTTTGAGTTTGAATTGGAAAATGATACCTTGTGATTGAAATAAGAAGTATGTATACTCGATAAAGATGATTGGGCAAAGAGATTATTAGAGAAAGCACAAATAACAACCTATGCTATACATCCTAGTAGGAATATGCCAAAATAGCATTTAATGGATAAGGATGTAGAAGCAAGTGACTGCATGTATGAGTTGCCAACAATCTTAACTATTGGAGATGCACTTAAAGATTAAATTTTGGAGTTCATAGGAACATGAGATCAATGTACAGTTTTAATTGACTTTAAGCATAACAATCATTATCATAATGATATCGTTAAAATACTGTATGAGGCGTTATACGACGGAAAGAGTCATCCACCTTTATATTGGGATGAATAAGGCCTAAAATAGTTGAAGGCTAGAACTGATTAGAGATGTTGTTGATAAGTGAAATTGATCTATATTAGAAATTAAGTGATTCAAGAAAGATAAATGAATGAATTAGGTGGATCAACATTGAAGATATGGAATATAGTAAGATAGACATAAGAGTTAAGTTTATTAACACTGAAGAGATTTGAATTATCAAGCGAAACATGAAATATTATTGAGAGTATCACCTTGGCAAAGTGTGCTCAGGTTAGGAAAAAAGGATAAACAAAACTCGAATGGTATTGGTCCATATGAAGTTATTGAGAGCATAGGACCTTTAACTTAAGTTAATCTTACCAACAATGTTATATCATATTCACACTATGTTACATGGGAGTATATAAAGAAATATCGATATGATCTGACATAGATGTATTGTTGGCACAGGAAGTGAAACTTGCGAGTATATAGGTAGATAGATATATTGAGGAACCAGTTAAGATACTGTGGTATCTGAATAAGTACTTGAAAGATTGAGTGATTCCGTTGACTATAGTCAATTGGAAGAAATTATTCAAGTGATGAAGTTAAATGGGAAACGGAGGAGCATATGAGGAAATAATACCCTTGTCTTTCGAGGACGAAATTTATTAAGGGGAGAATTATAACATCCTATTCCTATATAAAGGGTTAGAACCCTAGATTTTTGTAAACGAGAAATAGCAATGAGAGATTAGAAAAATGCATTTGTATTCATGCATAATGTTAGCATACACATACATGAATTTGATTATTGTACACTTTACAATGATTTGTTCATGCACTCATTTGACACTTTCTTGGTATAAATGATTGTTTTAATGTGATTATAATGTGAATTGGGGATTATGTGTCTTAAAAATTAAGTTACTGTGTACAATTAGTGATTTAGAATTTTTGGTGAAATATGGGAATTTTTTAATAATTATGAAGGAAAAATACCAAGTGGCAAAACAATTGATAAACGATATTGAAATTAAATGTCAGATGGCCGTAGAAATTTTGATGAATGACATTAAGATTTAATGGCAAATGTCATAGAAAATTGAGAGACAATTGGATTAGAAATAGGGAAATAAATGGACTAGTAGTTTAAAAGACCAAGTGAAGACCACAAGGTGGTGACATGTGGCAAGTGACAAGAGTCACTTGCCATGCCACACACCTCACTTACGTATGGCATAAATGAAAGACAACCATTTGGTCTTTCATTTTATTTCTTTGGCTAAATGCTCTCTCTTCATTTCGTTCTTCTTCTTCTCCATTCATGGCATTTTCTTACCAACCCTACTCTCAATGTTGAGTTGCCATCATCTTTCACGTTATACTTCAAGATCTTTGCTATTTCTACATCTTGTTGCAAAAAGACCCACTTTATTCCACCTTAACCGTTGATGATCGTGTATCATGGAAGGAGTAGGGCTTCACATAATTTTTGAAGAAACTTGAAGTTTAAACAAGAAAGTATAAAACATTACTCTTCTTTATTTATTGAATGAAACATGTTTTGATGATAGTTAAGACAAAAATGATAATAAAATGAGGATGGGTACATGCTGAAGCGTGAATGAGAAAACTTGGGTATGTTCATCACTTGCTTTTACATATATGATGATCAATATTTCATAAGTTGTTATTGAGATTATTTGAGTTAGAATGATCGTTAAAGATAGTGTAGGAAAAAGTGCAGAAAATTTTGATAGATAAATGGATGGGTTTTATGTTCTTTTTTCTTATTGTATCGCCGTGGATCTTTTCGAGTGTTATAGAGATGAGTTAAAATGAGTTTGGTGCTAATGAAAAAGGGAGTAATGTGGTGTCTTGAAATGGGAAGAATTAAGGTGATAGTTAGAAGTGAAATGAAAGTGGAAATGAAGATCATGTGTAGAAAGTTGTTGATGTGTGAGTAAGGAAACATTAGGTAGTGCACGATCGTGCACAAGCATGATTATGACAGAGAGGAAACATTAGGTAGTGCATGATCATGATAGAGAGGGAATATCAAGGGAGTTGCACGATCGTGACAGTGAGGAAACCTCAGGGGAGTTGCACGAGCACGATCGTGACAGAGAGGAATCCACAAGCATGAATGATCGTGACTGTGAAGGTGCAATGCTTTTTGACATTTTTAAACACTCTTCACTCTTTTGACCATAACTTCTTCTCCAGACCTCAAATTGACTAGAAATTTGAACCACAAGCTCCTCAAACATTGTCCTTCCTCTCCACCAAATTTCATTGTCATCTGAATTCACTAGGAAAGCATTGGTAAATGGTTAATTGATGAGTTTCGGATGAAACTGATGAAGTGTGCTAGAATATGTTAAATGGAGTATTTTCACTAAATAGGCATCTGTAATTTAGCCATATCTTGATCTACAGATATCCAAATAGGATTATTTTAATTTTATATTAAACTATAGACATATGGATACAATTTTCATGTAGGAATTGAATTTGAATTATGTCTTTAAGGGTTTCAAATGTTGGCTTGAAGTTGAGTACAGTGTGTTGTCGCGATTTGGGAACAGT
This sequence comes from Erythroxylum roigii, assembly GCA_027576455.1. NCBI lineage: Eukaryota > Viridiplantae > Streptophyta > Magnoliopsida > Malpighiales > Erythroxylaceae > Erythroxylum > Erythroxylum roigii. The sequence continues at coordinate 15,742,230 of JANZXV010000009.1, forward strand.
CTATATTATTTTAAGTATAACTTGCAGAATACTGAACCAAACTGAATGAAATTGGTGTTATTAGAACCTTAAGACATAAAATCACATTTTGATAAAATAATGTATTACCTAAATACCTCATTTCTTTGTCAATATTGCCAAGCAAAATTAACCAGAAATTTTATTTTGAGAAAACCTAGAATGATGCTTGGATAAAGTGACTAAATGTTTGATATGTATGAGGTGATAATTGAGGTTATAATTTAGTGAATGAATTGTTGATTTCAAAGTACCAAAGTAATGAGTATAATGGGAATGAAGATGTTCGTATGATTGTAGTTGTGATTCAAAAGAGTTGAGTAATATGTGTTTAGTAAAGGTGAATGAGAATTGGATATTATGAGAGCAAATAATGCTAGAAAAGAAATAACGAGTGACTGAATTATGAAATTAGAATATCCAAGTGTTCTTGAGGTGTAAACCTAAGAGTATGCTAGGCATATACAAATGATAAGGTTTGAATGATCAAGAGACATGACTAAGGAAACATACTCGGAATAGTCAAATTGAGCATGCATTATACATTACACGTTTACATATGTGTACAATTGAATGTTTATGTGGTTGTGCAATTAATAATGTGTGTGCAATATATGTATTGCACAATGTTGATATATAGGATAGAATGTCCACATCTAGACGTTTTCGAATCAAGGAAGCAAATGCTAATCTGGAGCGTACTGTGAGTCAACCTAGATGGTCTCATTTTTATTGTTTGTTCTGTTTTAAATTTTTGTATTAAATTACGACTGATATGATTGATGTGAATGTGTTGATTATGGACAATAAATGTCCGAGGAGTTTGATGCATGTAAAAATCATTGAAAGGGACCCTTGAATGTGAATTTGAATGAATAAGTGTTGGATCCCACTTATTTCCGGAACCCAACTCTTACTCTGATACCACTCATGTTGGATTTCGCTTGCTTCCGGAACCCAACTCTTGCAAAAATCATGAAACGCACTATCACATCTGTTGGACCCGCTTCCGGAGCCCAACTTCGGATCATGAAATGTGGGCATCTTACCCTCAAGGGTTATTTCAAAGAACCCTAATAAGTCATCATCCGTTCATCTTCATTCTCATAACATCCCAAAAATTTCCTCACAATCTGTTCAATGGCGTGCCCATACGAATCAGTCACCATACTTGAACTCATTTATCCTAATTCATGAACATAATTTGGAAGACTTAAAACCTAAATTTCAAACTGACTTCCTCAAAGAAATTGTAGCTCTAAGTGTCTTCTTTATTTTGAAGTAAGAATCGTCTTAATCAGAACTCCATAGAACAAGATATGCTTAAAGAGCTAAATAGTGTTCATACCCCGATCATGCTCTTTCAACCGACCCCTCACTTACTCTAATTCAAAAATTTTCAAATAAACTCCAAAAGATACCAATTTTTATGCAGAGATAGGAAAAGGTGTAAGGAATCTATTGCTTCAAGAATCACTGCATTCGGAGGTCGGATGAGGAAGTTATGACCAAAAGAATCCAATATGTTTAAGTCCTCAATTGTGCAGTGACATGTCTTGGCGCGATTGTCATAACTTTCACCACAAATGTTGGATTGATTTCGTTTTTAGACCATTGGAACGAAGACTTCAAGATCTAAAACTTTCATGAAGACCAAAAAGCGAGATTCTACCTCTAAAAGGGACAAAAAGCACGATTTTACGAAGTCTCGCGAATGTCGCCAAAGTGCACTTTTTCACCCGAGAAGGTCCGTTAAACGGACATGAAGTCCGTTAAACGGACATGGGCGATGCTAGGGGTCCTTTTTTACCCTTAAAGGTCCGTTAAACAGACCTAAAGTCCGTTAAACGAACATAGGGGTTCCCCAAACCCCTCCAAACCCTCTCCAATGCTTCCTACATCCAATCTAACATCATATTCACTCATAATCTTCCTAATTTCAACTCTTCTAGTGCAAAATCACTTCATATCAATTTAAACACCAAATTTATCTCACAAAATTCTCAATTCTGAACCCATTTGGTTCATCAAAACCACAATTCTCATCAATATACCATAACTGTCATCATACATAAATCCTATGCAACATCACATCTTGTAACGATCATATCTTTCCATTCCGATATCCAAAAATTACAAACTTCATAGCGTCGGAAAGCTAAAAAGATCACCTACAAATTCCAAGAAGACAATTTTAGTTAATTCTACCTAAATCGATACAGTTTTTCCTTTGAATTTTGAACACAATTTTCCCTTATGAAAAACTTGAAATTTGTCCCAAATTCACTTCCTTAACTAATGCAACATCATTCTTGTCCATTCATAATTCCTATCCTTCTTTTCCATAACATCTCACTTACAAGTAATAGCAACTCATATTCAAAGTTCAATCAACTCAAATGGATTACTTTTTTAAGTGTACTTAATTCCAATTTAAGCTCATCCTTAATTAAGTCATTTTTCAACTCCACCTCATTTTATAACCATTTGAATTCCAACTTTTCTTCATCCATTCTTAAATCTCAGCTTATTTGACTTGTCGCATTTAGCTACATCTCATCATTCAAAATTCCTACGTGTCTTTTCCATAATATCTCACTGATGTGTATATATATATACACATATATACCAACCATTCATGCTCAACATTCATTATAGTCATCCATATTCAAATTCACATTTCATGTCCATATACAAATTCATATTTCATTAACATCATAAAATAAGACTTTAGAAGCTTTATTGGCATCCCATGCCATAATACATCAATATTCCAAAATCCCCAAATTACACAAGACACTTGAATAATAATTGCTCCAAATGCAATTACAACTTTGTTTTACATAAATTACTTCAAAACAACACAAAACATGTAAATTCGGGTTTACACCTTGATTCACTTTCACTTGATCTCTTGCTCATCACCTGAATTGGGGAAAGAGAGTGGGGGTGAGCTATAAAAGCTCATAGGTAACATGCTTATAACAAATAACAAGCAAATCCGTTTAAAAAGTTTAATCTCATAGAAAATTCTTATTAAATCATAAGACACATGTTTCTCAAAATTCTTATCATGAAACCAAAATCACAACAACACAATTTATGCATTTTTCAACTTATTCACAAATCATAAACACATAAGCATATCATAATGGTTTGGGTGGATCCAAAACATAACGTACTACACATTTCCCCTAAAGGTCCTGTGTAGCCGTGAACAGAACATACTAACGCAATCCCACATAATGGTTTTGCGTAGTCGTGAACTTGTTGGAGTCCATGAGGGAGCTCCATGCCACTAGCGGACAGGTGGGAGAAGCCTTTAGACAAGTGCACTTGACATACTTAGGGGACCATCACAAACCCACATAACATGTAATTCGTGACTTGAAAACCAGTTGCCCAAATGGCATATTTTTGAAAAACGTGTCTTTCATGAGCATGACATATTTCATATGCATTTCTATCCTCATTTCATAATTCATCATCAAAATTCATACACCAAAACATATAACAATATCACAAATCATTCAAGGCAATAAAAGAAACATTTATGAAATAATTGAAATCAATTTTCTTTCTTGATTTGAACAAAAACATCAATGGCTCATCATTTAATTATAAACATGAAACCCACCTTGAAATTCCTTGCTTAATACTTGCTCCTCTTTCCTTCCTTGATTTCCTTCAACATTAACAGAAATCCCCAAATCAATAAGCATTCCAATTGGAGAACCCTAAGAACATATTCACTAAAATTGATCCTAGAATCCTTAAACCCATACATTTCTTAAGCTATATGAACCAAGAAACTTTCAAAAATCCAAAATCTTAAGATCCAACTTACCTTGATTCTTCACCAATTGAAGAGTTTCTTGGCTTGAGTAAGAGCTCTCTTCCTCCTCTACCTTTTTCCTTCTTGAATCAACTTCAAAATCCCTCTTGAAAGCTTAGAAAAATCAAGACCTAGCTTTTTCCTTCTTTCTTCTTTCTTCTTTCTTCTTTCTCTCCTCTCTCCACCGAACTCTCTCCTTTCTTCTCTCT
>JANZXV010000009.1:15791844-15809793 GCA_027576455.1 Erythroxylum roigii
ATTTTATATGCATACTTTTATGAATAATTTGTATTTGTTTTCACCAATTATTTTTATAATTTTTTGTCATATATATTTATATGAATAGGTTCTGGTTACCCTGAGAACCGAACCTGAAAATAGGTTAAACGATCCTATAGGTTCTTTAGGTTTAGGTTCAGGTTCAGGTTCAGGTTCGGGAAATTGTCGAACCTGATATTCAGGTTCAGGTTCAGGTTATTTGTGAATGGGTCAGGTTACCCTACCATGAACACCCCTACTAGTGACTTCTTGAACTCCTCATCCCTTATGTTGCTCATAAGGGCAGCCAACATGGACGAGCAGGTAAGGTTAGGGACTTCAACGGCTTCATTGTTGAACCAAGTGATGAACTCCTGTAGACTTTTATTCCTTCCTTGGGTCAACTACATCACTTCCAAGGCAGTCTTCTGTGGCCGTTTACTTGTAGCAAATTGATTGAAGAATAACAGCTTAAAATCCTCAAAACAAGTGATGCAACGCGGGGGTAGACTGTTGAACCATCGTCGAGCTCCTTCTTGAAAGGCTGTACAGAAGGCCTTACATTGAACAGCATCAAGGACGCAATGCAGATTCATCATCGACTGGAAGTGCTACAGATAGTCGAGGGGGACGATCTTTCCAGTATATTTTTCAGCCGTCGGTATCTTAGTACCAACTGCTGGGAGGCTATCAAGGATCTCCGGGATGAAAGGAGAGCTATACTATGTTGATGGTTGATCTGGACGGGAATTCATGGCCATATTAATGTGATCGTCCACGATTTTTTCCAGGGCTTCAGCAGAATGGAGATCGGCCATCACACCAGTATGCCAAGCTGGGGTTTGCTGATGTTCCAGTTGAGACTGTAAGATTTGGCGAATCAATAGATTGGTCGCTTCCTTTATTTGTCTTTGGGTGAGGGAGGTTTGTTGTGGCGTAGGGAGATTTGCGTTTAGGGGGTGCCGGAAGTGAGGATGCGAATTGGTCTCGGCGTTGTCCTCCAGGGCTACGCTCTGTTCTTCTTGATCTCGGTTTTGAGGTTGTGGTTGATCATCTGGGTGTGACGATTGTGAGTGGTTATTCGGTGGCAGCTCATCTGCGCTAGGATTTTGGGTGATAAGTGGAGGACGGATCTGGGGATCATGATGCATCAACGAAAGGGTGGGGGTAACCGCAAGCTCATTCGTTGCAATGCAAGTGCCGCGACGACGGCCACATCAGGATTGGATGTTGCCGCCTGACTGATCTGAGTGTTTCTGGACATGGTGCTTTGACGCCCGCCCCACGGTGGGCGCCAACTGGTTCTGTATGAACTTGATGGGGCTGGACGCCGTTGCTTGGATCCATGATTATGAATGACTTTAGCTAGAGAATACTTGCAAAACAACAAAAGGCTCGTTGGGGGTTGATTGCCAACAGGCCCCTCCAACGCTCAAGTTAGTCTTTTGGTGGCTAAGAACATAGAATATCAGGGTTCTAATCTCGTACCTGTTTCCTGGTGAGGTAATACCTTATATAAGAAATTTCTGCTAGGTTTAGGTCACTGTTTGTGAATGGGTCGATCGGCCTACATGCGGTTCTACGCTGGGCCTGGGCCCAGCATGACCGGCCCAACCAATAAGATATCCTAATTTGGTTCTTAATTGCCACAGCACCAATTGACCTTTTGACTTAAGATTGTTATTTATATGGGTGGAAGCGACTAAGTGGACTTCACTAAAGAAAGAGTCGCTGGAGTTTGCTCTACTCAAACTAATCATATCCTTACTACTCTTGATATCATAAATAGAGGAAAAAGAATTTGGCATTACTTCCAAAATGTGATAGGTCTGTCGAACACATGAAATGATCTTCCTTTCCTCTAAAATAGGTATATTAAAGATAACAGGGACGACTTGCTCTCAAAATAACAAGCTAAAACTCTAAAGAATAGTGAAATTTAATGTTTCTTCTGCATATCTTGCTTTATATAAGGAGAGTTAACGGTATCATTGGCTGATATGAAGAGACACTTGAGATGATATGAAGAGACACTTAAGATGGCTTGCATTTGAGAAGTGTTAATTGAGCTGGATCTTTAAAGATGTCTTTGTCAACCTAAAAGATGTTTTCACATTAGAGAAATAAAGTCCAAACCAAAAAAAACAAGGCTGTTATTTACAACTCTCATTCAGTCATTTTAAGCCTAAATCCCATAAAGGAGTTGGAAGGAGCATGATACATCCTCAATATACGAGCATGAAGAGGGTTCGATTTATTGAGATTAGTCTAAATCCAAGGCAGAGTTATCCCTGACGGTCGTCACTTGCACATTATCTCTAGATTTTAATCCTTAGGCTTGTTTCTAACTTTCTACCAAGCCTTTTAGAGGTCCTAAAGATATTGAATAGATTAAACCTACATATTTTATGTACGCGGATATGATCGAGGTAGATAAGAGCTAATCCATATAAAAAGATAGAATCTCATGATTCCATCTGAAAATTGATTATTCCTCATAATCTTAGAATAATTGGATCGCAATTCTACTACTAGAAGAATCATTTATATATATAATGGAGGCTATACAAGGTTAAAATATATATTCATATATTCATTCTATAGGTATTTTATTTTTTTATAATCATTTATATAATAGAGGCTTTATTTTTTTCATTTGTTTATTTATTTATAGAACCCGCATATTAGTGGGATTCATTTATTTATTTGCGTAAAATAGATCCACTCTAGTTTCGATCCACATTGAAAATTAAGGCATAATACAATCCTCACATACTCTCTTTCATAATAAGTTTTTAGAGTCATCTTCTTCTTTCCTTTTTCTTTAATTAGAATAGGGGGAGTCACCTTTTTCCTATGAAGTGAGTGTGCTTTACTTAGCTCATCTTTTTCTTTTCTTACTAATGCATATAGGATTCCATGGAAAGGATTGTAGATCACGGTGGAGAAGAATGCTTTTTTTTTTTTCTAAATTTTTGCAATAAATAAATCACAGTGGAGGAGCCTGTTTTTTCTTTAAGTAAGAAATAACGTATTCTCTATTGATCTTGGTTAGTATTATATTAGACTTTAAAATCCCAATTATGCCTCTGATTTTCTGTATTTGCTTGTTTTCTAAGCCAAGTCCTCAGAATTTACCAAGACTCTGCTCCAAGTAGTGCTTTGTAGTCATTTCAATGTTATGGTTTCGTAAAAGAAGGCACTTATTAATTGTTCTCGATTAAGGATAAAGAGAGGATAAGAATAGACATACCACCAGAAATTGTGATTAAGACTGATTTCTGTACTGAATAGAAAAGTAACAAACTTTCAAGCATGCCGCTTTATGACTATCCACACAGTTTCCTCGTTTCCTAAATCTTCATCTAATAAGGATGTTAAACGACATATTCCTTAAATGCAGAGAAAAGAACTGATATTCTGAAATTAATTCTCCACATGCTACAAGGTATCTCTTGTGTTCTTGGGAAATTTAACAAATTTGTTGAATGGTTTGGTATTGCAAGCGAATTACATGTATTCATCTTCTTTTAGACACAACGATGATCCGGAATAGAACAATTGGAAAGAACTACAACCCTGGAAACAAACCAGTAGCAGAGCACACAAATTCATCTAAGGTAATGGAAAAAGTAATTAAAAATGTTTTCCTTTGCTCCAATAAAAAGCTCAGAATTCCTGCTAACGTCGGCTGTGACGTGATTACAGAAATAGGGTATCTCACATCAGTCAAGATTGTTCCAAGGATAATAAGGTATGTAATTAACAATCAAATGGGTTATTCATCAACACCTCGTTCATTGGCTGAATCACTAGAAGCAACGAAGAGCGGTGATATGGTGCACTCATGTAACATACTTCTCATGTAAGGGATGAAGAAGGAAACAAATGAATAAACTTGAAGTTTCATTGACTCTTATCTCTTTCAATTCAATATCGAAAAACAGTTCAAGAGGTATATGTTAACATTCGACACAAGGTGCAGCACCTAATCATTCTTCCAAGCATACAAGACAAGAGAAAACCCAAGACCTCGTAACTGGTAATCTTTGAATCGCTGAGAGTGAGACAAGGTCAATACAGAGGGATCAAAAATGGATTGGTTGGACCGCAGTTTCTCCCCAGACAAGGAAGTTTTGAACATGAAAACTGCATTGCCTATAGCATTACCAAACAGCCAATTATGGACATCCCAGAAAACTTCAACTGGTATCCCATCCACCAATATGGTTTGGTTGCCCCTGAACTTCCACTTTAGCCTCTTCACTTGCATTACCATCTTACTGTCAATACGGATCACGAGGCATGGATCCTTAAGATCGACAGTATCACACTCAACCATGATATCATGCAGCTGCCCCCAACCACAGAATTGAGCTTTTGCGCCAAAACACTTCTTCCCAAGTATGTGCTCCCTCTTGGCAATTAAATTTGCACCTGAATGCATTGGGATATTGCCAATTTTCTTGTATGCTTCCTTCTTCATATCCCCAAGAAGTAACACCATTTCTTGGTTAAATGCAATGGTCAAATAAAATCCTTCCAGGGGCTCAGGCCCTGAACCAAATTTAGCATTTGATATGTCCCAGTAGATATCAATCTTATCAGAATCGACCTCTAAATTTTTGCACCCTTTTCTCTTAGAGAACAACCATGGTTTTATATCAACTTTACAGAGAGATTGGCAGGATGAATCATCGATTGTGACACCAAAGCTTTGACCCATTAGATTTTTGGTCCAAGAAACCGTAATCAAGCAAGAACGGGCACGCAATTTACATTGATATAAACAAGTAACCAAGTTTTGAGCAGCTTTACTGGCCCCTGAAGACGAGGAATCAGCAACTTGAACACCGGTTTCACCAAAACAAGAAGGGAAGTCCCTCATTTTACCCACAAGTCAAGACCTTTTTTCCTACAACACTTCCCTCTAGCTAGGAACAAAACAACCAGAAATATTAGTACCTCAAGTAAATTGAAGATGAAAGCAAAAACCCATCTTTAATATCCTCCAAAAGTTAGCATCTTGCTACTCTTAACTCCACCCAGATGTCTGATTTCTGCTGCCCACATCAGGATAAGACTCAGCTAGAGAGACAAAGGCCTTAGATTTGCTTTGGCATTCCTGTGCGCACAAAAATAACCAAATAAACTATAGAGTATGATAGAGTTACAAAGGCGAATGAGTAGAGGAGTGAAGGAGAGACGAAGTCGGGTCACATGGAACGGAAGAGCAGAGCAAAAGAAAGCAGCTGTCTAATCGCTGGAAAAGGAAAAAAACTAAAGACTGGTTAATATACACAAAAAGAAACTAAAAAGGGTATCGGGTCTCTCTCCATCTTTTTTCACTCACGCGCATATACATTCATGAAATTTACTAATCATTAAGGCTTTGTCCATTATTGAAAGAATCATAATACCCCTACCCTTTAACTGACACTACACATGCATTTATTTAAAGGTGAATAAATAAATCAAAGCTTAAAGCTTGCTAAGCATACTCTATTTCCCTTAACTTTTGCAGATCTTTCCCTTTCTCTCTCTAATTATGTTTCGTTTACTTGTGTCGCCTGCCACCTTTTTCCTACGTAAGACAAATGGTACCATGGTGGTGGGAATTCTAGTTGTAAGATATGAGTAATTTAAAGGAATAGGAATGTTGAAAAGGCCGAGCTTTCTATGGAACCGTAAAGTGGACGGTTGTGTTCAATTGGCAACCAATTGAAACTACCAAACGTAGAATGCTTTTAAGTCGTATTCCACTTTCCAATTTGCAGATATGGTTGTCTATTATTAAAAATATACTATTAAATTAAACACACAACAAACTCACTCAGCTGCTAATTTGACTGGAGTCTCTACAAGTCCTTTCAGTTTTTCTAAATGTTCTGCTTTGGTGTTGTGTCAACACTTAAAAAGAGCTAAATCGCTGTCTTGAAACGGTCTTACAGCCTAATTTGAATATAATATCTATGGTCATTTTATTGCTTAACAGGGACGTTTTAAAAGGAACCAAAGTTTCCATTTGAATCCGCAAACACTTGCTTTTGATTCTGATCTATATATGTTGAATTTATGAGCGACACATCCACTGGGCTCCCTTTCGCCTTGCTTTGTGTGGATCATGCCCTTAAATATGGCGGGTCACGTGGGTGGGTCGGCAAGCTTGGCGGGTTGACCGTGGCTTGCTCCACTTCGAGATATCATAAGATGTCAATATGATAGACTTCGTTTAGGATAAGGATTTGTTATTTAGGTAAATGATATAAACGATTTTGATTAACCATTTTTTAATATTTTATTGCAATTGTATTGTATTATTTTTAATAAAATCAAGTTAATATATTCAAGAATAGCTATTTTCTTTTATATAAAGAAAATATCGTACAATAACATAAATTCTTTGATTACTCCCACTTTTAAAAAAGAGTAATTATTCTATAAGGATAAAAAGTTTGAGTTTATTGCAGACAAAAACAGTTGATTGTTGGGGAGGATATGTTTCATTTTCATTTGATATGTGGAAAAGAGGATTGATGGTCAACTCTTGAATGGTTGTAATGCTATAATTGTATTGGTATTAATCACTTCTTCGCCACCTGGCAAATAGCAACAAGTTCCTGGTTGGGTTTGGACCCATTGTCGTGGAGTTTGCAATCAATGACCAAGCAAACTTATGCGTATAGCTATAGCTTAAAGATTAATTAGGTTGTGTGATCAAGAAACACTAATTATGTTGCCAAAATCATGATATTATTATAAAACGATAATAGTTACAAATATAAAAGCAATAAAGGATAATAATTCGACAAGGAGAATGATAAGAATTGCATTTATTTAAAAAAATGTAACAAAATTTTTTTTGTAGATAATACTAATACGAGGATAAAATTAATTAGGACAAAAAGGGATCAAAGGTGGTTGAATGAATGTGCCCCACAGTAAAAATTGAACGATAGAGATAAGACTACGTATTATTGAATCTTTTTAAATTTTACGTATCAAATAGATTAATATTGGATATTGTTGTGAAAATTGAACGAAGCCTCTGTTGTTTTCTTAATCATTCATTGCTAATTATCTAATCTCATTAAGGAGAATGCTGAGTGACCAACACAAGCTTTTTAAGCAAGACCCAACATGCTCTGGCCTTCTAACATACAACTGTTTCATCTTCTCATTCGGGTGTGCTAGGTGAGCTAAAGTCTTTTCATATTGAGAGGGAAAATGGAAGATAATGGGAGGACAGTAGAAAAGAAAAATAAAATCTGTACATGTATACGTACGAATTCAGATTCAAATCTAACATTCCTCATTCCCAATCCATGGAAATGTTACAAACTCCGTCTTTGAAAATGATATTTAACGTAAACAACACAAATTAGTTTCGTGGATTAAATTTGGTCCTCCTAACCACCATTGCTTTCTCATTAATGTTAAGAACTTCAACTTGATTAACGTTTTTGGGGTGATGACGACATGCATGAAAGATTGAAAATGAAGGCATAACTAATTACGAGTCTCTTGATAAAACAGGCCACAGGGGACCTTCATCGTTTCTTAATTGAGCAAAGGCCGCCCCATGTGATGAAAACCCCGACTCATCTTAATTCCATACTTGACCAAGATAATGCTCACGCTTATATCAACAAACCATGTGATGTCGACATTTTACCCTTGGAACACATCAGCCACCAATAATATATATCTCATTTCTCGAGCACAACTGTCATGAAAATTACTTGTCACTCTCGTATTTGTGCCCCAAAGTCCATCACTAGCTTTGTTATTTGATGCATAGACATTTCAGATTGGTGAGTTTATTATCTTCCCATGCAATTTAAGTTTGCTCTTTTCCTACACAAGGTTTTTTCATCTTCTCAGAAGGAGAGAAAACATCAAAATTGCAACTCAAAGTAGCAAATGTAATACGTAATTGTATTTTAGTTACGTATTTCCGATTGAACTTAAAAGGGCAAGAAACGAAAAAATGAGAAAATACGTGATTTCGGTCTTCTTAACTTCAAATGAGCTTTTCGAAGCTGAAACGAGCATGAATCCACCACCGTCTTTTCAGGAACTACTCTTCAAGACACGAATAAGGTCTTTTTATAGTTTTCTCAAAACGTAAGCTCTCCTAACAAGTCAGAAAATCCTTATGCTTATGATTGATTATATGGGCAACTGTAGGAGATGTTAACCTTTATATATAGTATCCATATCGGGCTTTCCCATCACAAGACCGATATGAGTTTGGTCTACACTGATCGGGATCCATTTTCTACATGAATTTTGACCCATTGATTTAAATCATTTATTGGGCTACTTTATTATCTTTATTTGGATCAAATTACGTAACTTAACCGATAAGTTATTAAAAACTGAAAAATGCAATAAATAGTTGTCCAAGACAAAATTGTCTATCATTCTCCCCCTTGGACAAATATTAATTGCAGTTTTGACTCTAATTTAAAAATAATTTAAAAACTCGGTTAAGTCATGTTACTGAATTAGTCGATTAAGTTTTAAAAACAAAACATTTGATCTAAAGATAACGAAAGACTATCATTCCGTCTTGCAAGAATTTCGATACCAAAAAGTATCAAATGCATGTGTCATGTGTGACACAGATCTAATACAATCACGTATACCTAATACCTCACTAACATGAATGAGAAAATAAAGTGTGACAAACTAGAATGATACCTTTATGATCTAAATTATATCATCTTCATTTGTAGGTCTCGATTTCTCTAACTTTATGCTAAACCGCATATGCTAAACTGCATTAGAGAAATCTTGTTTTCTTTCACCGAATGCTAAACAACATTAAAAAAAACTTGTTGCCTCTCACCAAATGCTAAACTGCGTTAGAGAAAACCTTTATGTTCTCCAACTAAATGCTAAACTTCATTAGAGAACTTTTATGGGATTAAAAGCTTATATCCCCCTATGTCATGTCAAACTTCATGGATATCCATTTAAAATTATATGCATCTAAATGACATAAGTACAAGGTCAATCTATATAGATGCCCAATGACCTTTAAATGCTTATGATCGACACAAATCTTAAGACTTTTATACGTATTATGACAATATATGATAACACGTATTACTGAGAATAAACAATGATCATCTTTATTGATGAACCATCATACTGTCATAGCACATCAAAATGTACAAATGTACATGAAGCAAACATGACAATCCCCTAACTAACAGTGTCTAAGAACGTCAAAGCATCCATACTGTATACTTGTGTCATAAAAACAAGTGGATGAAGTCCTTTAATTAAAGGACCTACTAACTTTTCCTCATTTTTTAAGTGCTCCAAACATTAATGTTACCTTTTTGTATCAACACCTTTATGACTAAATAATTAACCTTTAAATGCTAAGACCATGTGATATCCTTTGTTGTTATTAAACAACATAGTAGCAATATTATCACAGTATAACCAAATAGGTTTAGCCACTGAATCAACCACGAACAACTCAGAAATCAAGTTTCTAAGTTAAACTGTCTGTGAAGCAGCCCCATAGTGTGCACTCTGTATGCATAGTCGAGGAAGTTACTCATGTCTACTTGACACACTTCCACAACATTGTACCATCTGCAAAATTAAAACTATAACCTTAAGTGGACCTTCGATCATTCATACACATAGCTAAAACCTGAATCTGAATTTCCTACGAGGTTTAGTTTGTTGACTATGTTATATATCAACATATAATCCTTAATTCCCTTTAGTATCTCAACACTCGCTAGACTGCATTCCAATGGTCTACACCTGGATTAAACAGATATTAGCCAAACAGTCAATTAGTGAATGCAATATCCTGCCTAGTATATAGCCGAGCATGCATCAGGCTTTCAACTATATTAGAATACAGAACATTCCTCATAAACTCTCTCTTTATTTTATTATTTGGATATTGTGCTAAAGAATATCTCTCACTATAAGAGATAGGTGTTACGACAGGTTTACTGTTAACCGTATTAAACCTTTATAACACATACTCAATGTATGCATTCTATAAGAGGTCTGATGAGTATTGAGATCTATCTCGATGAATCTGAATACTTAGGACATAAAATGATACACCAAGGTCCTTCATGTCAAAGTTCTTGACCAAAAGTTGGTTAACCTCATACGACATGGTCAAGTAATTTGACGTGAGCAATATATCATCTACATACTGTAATAGGAAGATAACTTTGCTCCCCCTAACCTGATAATGCAAGCATCTTTTTAATTTTATTTTCCATCAAGTCGAAAGAGGTCATAACCTCATCAACTGTAAGGTATCATTTTTAGGAGGTTTGGTATAAACTATATATTGATCTGTATAACGCGCAAACCATGTCAGTTTCATTTAGATCATAAAATCCTTCAGATTGTTCCATATAAACCACTTTATAAAAGTCTTTATACAAAAAAGTGGTTTTGACAACCATCTGATGTAACTCTATATCATCATAAGCTACAATTGCCTTAATCACTCAAAATGTATCCTACAAGGATACGGGAGAAAAGGTAACATAAATTCAACCTTTCTCTCTGAGTGAATCATTAGGCAACTAAGAGAGCTCATAAACCGTTGAACTTTATTATGAAATCCTTTGGGTCCAAAACTTCATTTACAACTGACAGGTTTGTAGTTTCGATGCAAATCAACTAGCTCCCAGACCTTACTATGCTCTATGGCTTGCATCTTGTCATTCATTGCATTCCACTACACACCCGCATTAGGTCACTTCTGTAAAACTAACTATATTCGATACATGTCTAATATCATAGTCTTGTACACCTGATAAACTATGTAATTAGATGGGATAGCAAGTTGTCTCATTCTGGTGGATTTACCTAACTGCATTAGATTTTGTACTCCTAGGAACCTTTGTGTGTACAGATATGGGTTCCTGTTCCTGTATAAGCACAGTACAAAGACCTAGATCAACCGAATCTAACTGTAAGAGTGGTGAGTACGTAATAACTGTAGTATCTACCCTACTATCATCTGAAAGGTCAAAAAGCCCACCATCATCATAGGCATTGTATTCCAAAAACTTAGCTATTTGTGATTTCACTATTCTGGTCCCTCCTTCTCTATAGTAAAAGTTGTAGCTTTAAAGTGGCCAGGATATCTTACTAAATAGCAATGAGCACAACAAACATGCAATTTATCTTTATAAGGATTCATATTCTCCTCCACGGTCAAATCTGACTATCTTGATGAATTTTTCAATTGGTTCTCAACCTTCAGTCTTTAAGCAAAAACACATAGCTATAAATAATAATCATCAACAAATGTCATAATACATTTAGAATTGCACAATGCAACTGTATAAGGTCTATCGATATCTTTATGTATCAGACTCAACAAGTCAAAAGCATGAGTTGACCTCAATATCCTTATTAGTCAACTTACCTCTGCAACAGTCAACACATGTTCTCAGATCATCATAATCTAGAATTGAGAAATGCTTTCCTTGATCAATCTCTCAACTCTAGCTTTGAAAATATGGCTTAAAATTTGATGTCACACCATGTATGACTTCTCATTCATCAGGGTCCTTCATTTCATAACTTGTTTAGCAAGATACAAAGAAGCATTATCTAATTAGGGGTAAGACACATTCTATATAAATCATATAACAAGAAAGTTACACGATTATGTTTTGCATTAAACAATAACTGTACAACAGAAGTATTAAATACAAAACATTAACCCTCTTTGTCCAAAATTGATCAAAATATAAAATATGTCATGTAAAACCCAAATGAACCTTACTATAAGGTTTAGTACATACATTCCCCATAGATATTACTTTTACTTCTTCATTGGTGTCGACCATCAATTCCTCCTTCCCTTTAATTTGGCTTTATCCTGGATATGAACCACTGCATTGTGGAAGCACCTTGATCAGATGTTCCACTATATAGCCACCAAATACTTAATGCGACTATTGAAAATTAGATTTATAAATTGATAAGTCAAAGAGTAACTTGATGGTCTTAGTCTTTCTTTTTAAACCTCATCCTACTGGTTTCTTTATGTCCCTAAGACCTTTACCAGTACTGGATTGACCAGCGTCAACATGTGGAGAAGATTTTGACTTTCTACCTTTGATCTTAGCGGGCTTCATCTTTGCCTTTCCTTTAGTTGCTTCGAGGGCTGTAGGAGTAGCAAACTTGAGTTTCTGCTCCTTAACAATGCAATGAGCAATAAAAGCATTGAAGTCCCATTCCTCATCTAAAGAGTAATATGTCATCACCAGATTACTAAACTCTAGAGAGAGTGTATTCAGAGTTTGGTGAACAATGAAGACATCAAGAGGAGGAATATTCAACATTTTCAATCTACTATGAAGATGAATCATTCTAGATATGTATTCCATTACTCCTCTTTCTCCTGTATATCTCATGGATAATAATTCTTTCATAAAGGCACTTATCTCAACATTTGGTGAGATTGTGTACCTTCGGGAGACATTATCAAGAAACTCCTTCGCTATGTTTGTGTTTGGAAGTCCACTTAGCAGATGGTCAGGTATGGATCTCTTAATGGTCATCTGCTATAATCTGTTAGACCGGTCCCAGGCTTTATAGGCTGCTTTATGAACTCTCGAGCTCATGAATGTAGGTGGAGATGGCCTATCCGTCCGTATGGCCATATCAACCTCAGTTAACTCCATAGTATTCAATACATCCTCTGTCCACTTCTTCTTATTGAATAACATTGATTTTGTTGATAGAAAAGGTGAATTCAAAATGATAATATTTAAATCATCACATAGGATAACAACGATACTCAAAGCCATTAAATAGTATCTTTACTGAAAATCCGATCACACATATTATGAAACACCTTTGGACTGGATACATAATGTAATTAGACCTCCACATAAAAGCGATCAGAGTACAAACTATTAACTCTTATGCACCTTTAGGCGAATAGATCACTTGAGCAACAGCTTTCCTCCATATAATGCCTTTATGCACATCTCAAAAATGTTATATAAGGTCAACACCTTTGGGCAGAATAACCAACATAAAATCAAAGACATTCCCCAATATGAAAGTAAAACAATTCAAAATATTGGCTTTAAAAGTCACTTTGATGACTACATTCTCATTAGCACTTGAAAAGTCAACAAATATAAAGGATACATCTTTATGTTATCCTAACATTCTTTATGGGCATATGGTATGTGACAATGTAACATCAATAAATTCAAAAATTCGAATGCATAGTCTCATTGTTACACACTCGTGCTGAAAACATTCTCTAAAAACTTCATTTGAGACTTTCGTAAAAGAAAAATCTTAGTAGAGTGACTATCGTGAGTCATCGGACACTGAACCGACCATCCGAGACATGAGAACCTCATGTATCTCCCTTATAGCAAGTTCGTTGCATGAAAATTCACTAAAAAATGGCTTCAAAATGTCTTAATCCCTTTTCTGAGCAACTATCATGTAATCCTAAACATTGAACGTAAGACCCGAGACACAAAACTTGAAGTGTCTTCCTCATGTGATATCCGAAGCATGAAAATTCACTCAAAATCGGATTCAGAATACCTTAATTCCTTTTCTAGAGTTAAACTTTAATTTATTACTAATGTAATAAATCTAGAAAAATGAAAAAACTTACTTTATGAATTTCTCGAACCAGGAAACTGACCCAAAACACCCTGGGACACTATCCTTACAGCAAATCTGAAATTTTTTTGTTTTTATTTTGAAAATTCTGTAGAAAAATTCATATTGTTGACATCAGCACTGCGTTTGCGCATTGTAACGTTGACATCATTCACTGATGCCAGAATGACGTCAGCTACAAGTGGAGTTTGTGGTGCATTTGTCATACAAGCGGCCTAGTGACACACCTCAACTGTGAATGGCGTGTGCTCAGCACGCACTAGACGCGCGCCCACAGATTGCCGTGCGCATACTGTGCACCGTCAGGTTGCCAGAAATTGGCAATTTTTGGCGAGTTTAGAGCAAATTTTTTGGGCTCCTGGGCTCATTTTCATCTCGTTTCTCAAGACTATACACATGTATATTACTTTCATGCAATAAAAAGCAAGAAAAAACTGATAAATATAAGTTAAATCTCTGAAAACTTTATGGAGAAAACCGAAAAATCTTTGTTTTTAACCACCCGATCACGTCACCGCTCTGATACTACGTGTAATATGTAACGATACCTTAGTTACGTATTGCGGATCAAACGTGAAAGGGCAAGAAATAAAAAAAATATAGAAATACCTGATTTCGGTCTCCGTAACTTCAAACGAGCTTTCTGAAGTCGAAACGAGCACGAATCTACCGTCGTCTTTTCGAGAACTACTCTCCAAGATACGGGTAAGGTCTTTCTATAATTTTTCAAAATGTAAGCTCTCTTAACTAGTCAAAGAATCCTTATGTTTACGATTGATTATATGAACAATTGCAAGAAACCTTAACCTTTATATATAAGATCAATATTGAACTTTCCCATCAAAAGGTCAATATAGGTCTGATTCACATTGATCATGATTTATTTTCCACACGAACTTCAACCCATTGTTTTAGATCATTTATTGGGTTACTTTATTATCTTTATCTGAATCAAATTACGAAATTTAACTGATAAATTATTAAAATACTAAAAAAACAATTAATAATTATCCACTTTGTAAGAAAAGATAAAATTGTCCTAAGCTTCGTCTCGTCCCAGAGATCTCCACCGGTCTCATGTCTTGGCACTTGAGCTGCAGTCTTATCAATTAAACTATCCGGAGTTCAGAAACGTAATTGTGGATGCTATGACCCTTGTTCAACATCATCCCATCCAAAGAGAGATAACAAAAAGTTACGGTTTATATGGTTAGAAGTGTAGCTCAACTTGACCATTCTCATTTGATGTAGAATTGAGCAACTGTACTGCTAACTATTAAGACAGTGAAAACGTAAATGCACGGCAAAGAGACGTTTCCCTCACCCTCGAGTCATTCTGATGGAACCCTGACGTAGTAATTTTGACAGGAAAGCCCTCAAATCGACGTAACCGCTTTTACAACCTCCGTTGTACCGAGTTTCAGTTGTGTGGTGTCAAGTGGTTAGATATATACGACACGACAGGCAGCTGCAGTTATAGCAAAGTAGGAGTGTCTTCTTTTTTCTTTTTTGGAGACAAAAGAAAAGAACGGTCAAAGACCAATATGGGTCAAGCTCAACTACATAAGGACTTAGGACCTGGATGCGTAATCCATGAAATAAAAAGGACTTGGGCCCATTATAGGACCCATAATCCGACAGCAATATTACTGCAGCTTGACCAGTAATAGGAATGACGAATCATCTTCGTCCCTATACCTATCTATTCGGTGGTTTCTATTTGACCAAAAGAGTAATTTAATTTTTTAACATTCATACTAAAATATGAAAAGTTTAATATTTAAGAATATTTAAAATGAACTATAATAGTTATAAAACGTTTAAAATAAGCACTAATATTTAAAAAATTCTTTAAATAGTTTCTAACTAAATGGAAAATTTGTCAAGTTAAATCTCCTTCCATCAAAGTCCTGGCGTGGATACATAACAGTCCTGATGCTTTTAAAAGCTCAACTTCTCATTCTGCCACAACCACCACTACGGGTGTGAAAATAATCGGTTATTCCCATCTCTTCCGGTCATGCCGGAGTTATAAACAACGTTTTAAAAATCGAACCGGACCGTACGGTCCAACCGAAATTTTTTTGAACCGATTAGTGGTCCGGTTCGATTTTTCCTAAAAACCTCTATGTATAAAAACCGGCAGGTTTCGATTGGATCGTACGGTCCGGTCCGATTTTTTGCAACAACGGAACCGTTGGTCGACCAAAAGTATACATAACGGACTGTGTCGGAGGAGGTGATCTAAATCTTGACAAAGGCAGGGGAAAACAGGAAATGAAGAGTTGTTCTTCTCATCTCTAAAATCGGTTCTATCGGAAGTAGACGGTTGACGGCAGCCCAAGAAGAAGCAGAAGTTTCAGTTGTCGGAAGAAGAAGTGAAAAAGCGCAACCTTTAGTCCTGACGATCGGCGTTATCATTGTGCTTCTCTTACGGTGAAAAAGATAATGAAGTTGTTTTATTTTCTGACGAGCCACTAACAAAGAAACATCTACATCTTAGAAGAAGAGTCTAGATTGAAAGAGAGGGCACCATAATCCTAAACATGAAAAGAGTATTAAAATTTGCGTGAGGATGAGGCTTAGCTTTTTAGATTTGCATGCGTGAGGATGAGGTTTAGCATTTTTAGTTAAGAATGGACTATTAGAGTTGCATTAGGATGGAGTTTGGTTATAGACTTATAGTCTGAAACAGTTCCAGGGCAGGTTCAGTTAATTTATGTCTGTTTTCAACTTTTTATTTGAATTCTTGCAACAATCGGCTTTGTTACTAGCATTCCATCGTTAATAATAATGAACTTGAAAGGATTATTTATGAAGAAAATACATTCGTCACAACAAATAAATTAAGAACATCTACTGATGGTCAGTTCATATCTTTTTTTTGATTATATTTAAGTTAAAATTAAACTGTATTACAAGTTTACAATTGAGAATAATTTCATACATTACTAATTTGTAATTTATTTTAATGCAGTAGAAGAAGTTGATGCAAATACTTGAGATGAAAGTGTAGTTTACAAATCTTTAAATAGCGTTGAAGAATTTGGAGCTTTTGACGATGATGAGACACAACCTCCTTCAGAAATATAATTTTGATTTTTATTGTTATTTTAATATTTATATTAAACTTATATTTATTTATTATTAATTATATAATAATAGACATTGGTGTATTTTTTATTTCAATAAAATATTTTATTTTTACTTATTCTTATAATTTTTACTTCATATTTATTATATACCGGTTTTATAGCGGTTCACTACTGGTTGAACTTCTAAACCTTAAACCTTTCCTTAGACTGGTTCGATGTCCGGTCCGGTTTTTAAAACATTGTATTTTCCTTTTGTTAGTTTTGTTGTTTTGCTTAGTTAATTATATCGATTTATTATGCTTGTTGTTTTCTAAAAAACATCTTTTTTTTTAATTATTAAACCTCTGCAATATAACTCTCCTTGCATGCAGGGAAAGACATTATAAACTTTTGCAATATAACTCTTCCTCTTATTTACTGGCTACAAATTGTTGAATAGAGCATTCAAATACACTTTTCATATGAAGATGTTAAAATGGTTTTCCAATTTTGCCTTTGTAATATGGTTTGTGGAATATGAAAAGAATGTAACAATAGGATATTCTCAAATTAGGATGTAGTACCCCACTCCCGCAAGACCCGAACCTGACATCGACGGTGATATCCGAGTCCGTGCCCACGAAGGTAGCATGCTAGAACATTCAATCATTCACAAACCGGTATAATTTTTTTTTTGAAACCTTAACATAGACAGAAGTCCATTTTGAATTTGGGCCAAATAAAGTTAAAAGTCGATAGCACACTATTTTCAAGATATTACAATCCACAGTTCCATGATTAAATTAGGGCCCAATTTCATTCATAACCCTTTTCTGTTATAAACCAATCCACTTTGGGCCATTCGGGCCCATTCAATACACAAAACACTTACAAACATTTCTAATTGGTACAATTTGGTGTATACTGCAGTATTCGCATTTAATCAATCCTATTTACTCAAATTCCCATGCTTCATCACTTATTACAAATTGAAATGTTCAAATATACACTGTACAAAAATCGCGGAATACATTTTATACAAAAATCCTAATGCAGACACGAACTGATCCCAACCTCTAACTTTCCCTTGTGAGCAGTAAGTTTACTCCCGTTGCATAACGGGGTAATCTTCTGAATCCTGAAAAATAGATGCAAATTTTGGGTGAGTTTTGCGAACTCAGTGAGTGACCATCATCGATGGTTC
>JANZXV010000009.1:15856632-15869019 GCA_027576455.1 Erythroxylum roigii
AATAAGATCACAAAATAAATAAAAATCATGCTTCAAAACAACTAATCCGGGTTGGGATCCAACAATTATTGTAATAATTAATAACATTTCCTTATTAACTTCAACTTTTTTTGTAAAACCTGGTTTGAATAGACACTAGGATTTAGGAATGCCCCAGTAGCAAATAATGAAAAGTAAAGATGTCTTTCTCTCCTTTTATTGATGATTGCAAGATAAGGTATATATAAGAAAGGCCTATTTTTTATATTGGCCTTGATTGCTTCCTTTGCCTTCTTTATGATATCATATAACTATTTTATTGTTGCTTTCTTATTACTATCAACCAGATAAATTGATCTCACTAAAGGCTTATAAAATTGAATAAATTGATATTGAGAGCAAAATTTATAATTTTAAGTATTCTTCTTGATTAAGTTTGGTTTTATAAACCTAGTAGACTTGCCTTTTCGTGTTCATGTCTCTTTAGTAGCTCCAAGTTTGGTTTTTATAATAAATGAGCTCCTTTTTTATTGTAAGTCATCTATTTCTAATCTACTATAACCTTTTCATACATTATAAGCTCTATTATAAAAACATTGCATCTTTGATAAATATCAAGAGTGATTTAGTTCGCATGACAATTAATATTTTCCTTATCTTCCTAAAATTTAAGATTCTTGTCATCTTTCTAGCTTTAGTTTTATAGCTCAAGGAATAATTGGACATCCTTAATGGTAATTAATTTGTTGCTTTTTGGAAGATTTATCTTGCAAGCTTTTAAAATTAAGGTGTAAACCTACAAAGACCCTATGTTCCACCTCTTATCCAATTTGTCTCTTTTTGATTGGAGGAATGTGAGAGAAACAATGGTAGTCGAATATTTCTAAATTCATTAGCCTAGTTCTATAGTCAGAATATGCTTCAAATGGAGTTATTATCTATAAGCTTTTATTGGAAATCTAACAATAACAATAATAAATCAATAAAAGTCCTGTTAATATGTGAGATCTGTGGAGATCTAGCAATATGCAACCTTATCCTTAACTGGTAGATAGGTATTTTATTGGCAATCTATTAAGCAAAAGATTGCTATATTTACAACCTCAACTTAATTTTTTTGGTAACTCTTTTATCATGTAACAAACATCTTGTCACCTCCATAAATGTTATATTTTTCTCTCCATAATTCCATTTTGCTAGGGAGAATAAGGAATTATCAACTACCGCTTATTCTACCATTTTTACACAATTTATTGAATTTTTAGGTGCATTTAGTTCCATTGTCAGACCTAGTCGCCTAAATATTACATCCACTTTTATCTTCTACCAAATCCTTAAACTTTCAAAAGATTTCAACAACCTCATATTTGAATTTCGTAAAGTAAAATGCAACATATTCTTGTGTGATCATTAATGAAAGCAATTTAAAACTGATTGTGATTTAACAATTTTGTTCTTTAAGGCCCCTCCCATATTTGTATAAACTATGTAATTTTTTTGTAGTTATTTATGTCTTGTTTTATGAAAAAGATAACTTAGTTTGCTTTCCATATTAATAGGCAATATATGTTAGAAACTCCTCTTCCAATTAAAACATCCTTTCATTAAATTATTTGTTTTTATTAGAGTTTTAAACACAAGGAATCTTTAATTGTAACGGTTCCTTTGCCTTTTGGTGCAATATATGAGTCATTCCTAATTTTGACTTTAGGAATGAAGGTTCTATCAAGCTCCCTAAACAGTTCACAGTGATAAGTAACGTGGCGTGTATAACTATTGTCTAGTAGCTAACTTTATGTAGAGTCGCTACTGTTAAAACATGTTATCATAACAACTCCTTATGTTATTGATTATCAATAGTTTTAGCTTCTCTTTATTGATATTGATTCTTATAAAATTCACTCACTATTCCCTAATTGTCCGTATTTATCACATTATGCATCCACAAACATCTTTTTTTTTTATGGATGATTAGTCTGCTTATAATGAGGATATGATGGATAGGTTTGAGCAATGTTGTTATTATTATTGCTAAAGTTTGTTTTAAGTTGCTTGTTATTGTTTCTTTTTTCCTGTTTTCAATTGCATTGATATTTAGCGATTTGACTTGAAAGGTACCCTCTATAAATCCTTCTTCTCTCATAAGACTTCTTTGTTCTTATGTTTATGGTGCATTTAAAATTTATGTCAAGATAATACTTGATATGTCTTTAGCATTATAAAGCTAAATTTCAACTAATTTTTTTTTGAATTAATCTTAAAGTAGAAATTTTAACACCACGAAGTCTCACCTTGTTAACTATAATGAGAAGTGTATCAAATTAATGCTTGATAATTTATGACTCCATCCTTTACATTTCAAATTCCAATATCAACTTCAAAACTTGCATGCCTTTTGTTTTTAAATCTCTTTTATGCTTATTCTTTAAGAAGTTTCATATTTTATTTATAGTCTCCAATGTTATGATTCTAGTGAAGATGGAAGATAAGACAACTGTAAAAAAGTTGGCTAGCTTTAGCTTAAGATTTTCATTATCTCATCTCTTTATGATTTTTGACCGTGTTGTTGTCAAATTGTTTGGAAAGGATGAAAATACATATTTATTTTCAACAACCTCTTGGAAATTATTTTATCAAGATAGACCTTCATTTTAACAATATGAAGTATCCAAATTTAATACGAATTATTTATAAGCTTTTGTATTTTAAGTAAACTGAGGGTAAGTATTTAAGGAAAATGTTTAAACTCTAACAATCTCATAAATCTGTTAAGATAATGATTTGATAGTATTTACATAAATATAAAATACAAAAATAAAAAAGGTTGTTTGATTTTCTCCAACAGATCTATTTTATTCAATTAAAAGTTTTCAATTTTTGTAGAAAAATATAAACTAAAATAATTATTAAATAGAGATTATTATGACATAAGAACCAAACAAATTAAAAAAGATTTACATTTCAAACTCCTAAAGACTAATTCTTCTAAATGATTTATTTGTAATTCTTGAGATATTGTTTTCAATATATTTATATTAAATCAATAACTCAAAATTAAGCAATGAAAGTTGTAACACCCACATACCTCCTGAGAGGATATGTAAGTGCCACACAAATAGAACTGAAACAATCCAAGTCATACGAAACATTTCATACATGCATTCCCATAATCACAAGCAAACATACATTACATAACATATCATTCATACTTTGCTTATTAAAATACTTATCATAAATTCAAAAATCAACCTGTATTAAGGTTATTACAAACCTTCAAACAGATTCAAAATGTTTCATTTAACATATACAACTAAAAAAACTCAAATGCACATTTTTACAAACAAAACTCAATCTCCTTTGGCCATTGCGGTTGTCTTGTCCCAGACTTTATAACCTTCTCTTTGAACCTACACGGGACAAATCTATCGTGCTAAGCATATAGCTCAGTGAGTAATAACGAAACTATGAGTAACAACAACTGATACTAAATCATGTTATAGCATAAGCATCTCAAACATAATGAATTTCAATAAAGAATTGAACATATAGAATACAGAACAGATTATCTGAATAGGGTATTAACCCATCAAATCAAAATTTTCATATTTGGTTCATATCAAAACTTATCATAAATCAAAATACAAAACGAATTAGACTGTAAATCTATGAACAGAAGTGGGTAACGGGACTTATACAGGAGATACCATAAATGACATCATATATCAGGAGAGACTTAAGTCTCAATACAGGAAACACCGAAGTGTCAGTACAGGGGACACCAAAGTGTCAATACAGGAGACACTAAAGTGTCACAGGAGCAGCTGCAGACCCTTCTAGGCATGCCTATTTACCCACAACTAGGACTCAATAGTTTTCAAAACAAAACAAGTCCATTTCATGTGAAAAAATAATTAGTCAATCATATTCACATGCATCAAACATCGAAATTCAGAACACAATTAGCATAAATCAAAATCAATTCAGTACTAAGAAAAACAAAATAAGGTACGAGCGTCGTAGAGATTAATGACAATCGCTCCCTTTCATTTAATGCCTTGAAGTTTCGACAATATTTGGAGATGGCTGCTTTCCTTGCTTTTCTATATACAATCAAGCACAAGTTCATATCACCAAATTGTTCATGTATCTGAATAAGCATTCTTATAAATGAACCATGTAACATGCATAATCAATGACATATCCCCAGGTAAATTTCCTTATCAAACTGATGTAAACATCAATTGTATTCCACAAGTTCTAGAATTCATACATTCATTCACTATTTCTACTTTTTCCTCAAAATAGACTTTTGGGTTTACTTTGCATGATCATTTAGGACTAGAAATGGAATATTTAAGTAACACTTCCTTCTAAACAATTTCTCTCCTTTGTCTTAGGTTTTCAATGCTTCCAAGATCATACATTTTGATTCACTATACTAAAAGTTATACTCAAAAGATTTTTTACTATTATGAAACTACAACCGAATTCTTAACTCAGCTTCAGAACAGATTTTGGAAAAATTATCATCATGTTTCTAATTTAATTAGAATCAATAATCATCTCATTTAGAGCTCTACAAATCAAGATATAATCAAAATACCGAAGTAAGTTCAGTAAAATATTCCAGTTCATCTATTCCAACAGATTCCCTCACTTTCATTCAATCAATATTTTTCAAATCAGTCCAGAAGGCTATCAATTTTTATGGAGAGGTAGAATAATGTGTTAGGAATCTATTGGTTCAAGAATCAAATCATTTGGATGTCGGGAGAAGAAGTTATATCAAATTGAATGACAGATGTTAAAAAGCAATCATTTTTCAAAAAACGGGCAAGTTACGATCGTGCGTGCTTCGTCACGATCTTCTTCTCTTCTTCACCAAACAGCCTCTTTCTTTTTCTCCTTAATCCTTCATCAAACACTTGTACTCTTACATTCACCACTTTATTTCACTTCCTTATCATCTCAACTCATTCATAACACAACTCAAAGTCAATTTTATAGTCAAACACTAAAAATCGATACATACACGTATTTCACCATTTTCAATTTTCTCTCACTACTGAAAATTTCTATCTTTCCTCTGATGCTTTTCATTTCACTTTCCTCTATGCTTTCACTTCCTTTAACACCAATGACACTGCAATCTAACTTCATTTTAGCTCAACAACACAAAACAAATCAAAAATTCAAGGTTCATATCCAATATCAAAAATTCGATTCTCATTCACACATATTTCTATTTTCTGCATATTCTCTATCTTTCTGTACTACTTCATTCTCACTACCGAATTTATTTCTTCCCATAACACTCATGCATGAACCCATGTACAAAACATTAAAACATCATCAAATGTTATTCATGAAAAACTTATTTGATTCAGTAAAATTCCAGCTCAAAAATTTCAGATTTTCTAAACCTCACAAGTAAACAAACATCAACACAAGCTTATAATCATCTTCAACTAGTGCTCCAGCAGTTGAGGATCAGAAGCCAAAAACACAAACATGCATAACAAGTAGTTTCGGTGATGGATGAAAGAACAAGGGAAGGTGTCAAGTGTTGTATGCTTTCGGTGAAGAACAAAACCAAATGAAGAGTAAACTCAAGTTGCAGAATTTTCCTTCCTAAACACGTGACTATGTGTATGAACAACACCTCTCCATGTGTCACCATGCATGAAAGCCATTTGTCACAAAATGATCAGTCCACGTGTCTCACAATAATTGGTCCATATTTCAACATTTTTCCTAGTCCAAAAATACTCCAATTTTCCAAAAGACTTGACATATTTCCAAAGTTGCCAAATCATCTTTAATACAATAAAATTTAAATTTTCAAAATAATAAAATCCATAATTCCATTTATAAATCAATTTTACCCAGAATATGTCATGAATGTATGTAGAATTATTTATATGTGTCAAAAATACATATGCATATATAAGTGAATACTCAAATATGCAAAGCATACTATACACTGCTAATTCCTCAATATTCTAACCCCTAATATGGGGCATTACAAAAGCTGCCTAAATAATTGTTGAGAAACTCACTTTTAAGTACTTGGAAATGTTTGAGAAATCCTTTTTAAGATTCTAAATCAAAACCGCTTGTTAGCTTAGATCCTATTTTGGTAAAAAGAGAACATAATAACCTCCATTAAGGCTATATAAGGAGGCATATGCTTAAGGTTTTAAATATCCCAAAATCTCTTTTTTATAACCTTGTCTATTAATTCTTGATGTGGATTGTGAGATCTTCCTCTTGTAATCTTTGTTTTCTATAGTGGAAAGTTTTATATTCTTGCCCGTAGTTTTTCCACATATTTGTTAAGGGGTTTTCCATATTAAATCTTGTGTGTCCCTTTTTTTATCTCAATTTCTTTTATTGGTGTGTTTGCTCTATCCGGGTATAGTCCATCTCCTATCAGTGGTATCAGAGCCCAAAGGTTGCTTAAGGATGCTCTGTGGTTACAGCATAGTCTGATCTTCCACATTAGAAAATGAGTTTTTTTTTTCTTTAGAGTTCTTGCGGGTTAAAAGTGGTTTTATTCTCGGGTTCTTGTCATTTTTGAGCATTTTTTTGTTGGTATTTGAGGTAATTGAGTACAAATCTAGGGAAAGCTCTGTTTAAGGAGACTAGGTTTTAAGTGGAACCATTTGTGACCCCTCTAACCTTTCCTAGGAACTTTCCTGTTGTATTATTAGTCTTATTACATACTAAATGGTGGTAACTCGAGGCAATTTCCTTTTTTAACGTGAGAGAGTGAGAGTCAATTCTTATGATAGAAGCAATGTTGACCAAATTCGATATTACAAAGTTTGACGGGACAAAGTTCTCATTATGGAAACTGAAGATCAAGGCAGTATTAGTAAAAGATAACTGCTTGGAGGCCATCAGTGCTAGGCCAACATATTTCACAGATAATGTCAAATGGAAACAAATAGATGCCGTGGCCATGTTAGATTTGCATCTTGGTCTATCAGATGATATTTTGCAAGCTGTAGAGGAAAATAAATCAGTCAAGGAGATATGAAATCATCTCACAAAGTTGTATGAAGCTAAGTCTTTTTACAACAAAATTTTTCTGAAGAGGAGACTCTACACACTCCGAATGTCTGAATCTACTTCAGTAATAGAGCATATCAATACTCTGATCTCTCTATGCTCTCATCTTTCAAAGTTGGAACATAATATAAATCCAACTGAATGTGCGGAGATTCTATTTCAAGTCTTCCAGATTCATATGACCTACTCATCATTAATTTAACCAATAATATCCTCACAGATACTTTGATATTTGATGATGTTGCTGCTTTGGTTCTTGAAGAATAAAGCAGACGCATCAACAAGGAAAAAAGGCTGACAAGTTCGCATCAAGCAGAAGCTTTATTGATCACGAGAGGACGGTTAATGAAGTGTGATTCAACTGGGAGTCACAAACAAGAAAGGTTGAAATCCAAAAGTAGGAAAATTCTCATGTATTACAACTGTGGAAAGAGAGGACACTTTAAAAGTAAATATCGATTCAGGACAGGTGGAGACAAGGCCTCTGAAGCATCAACTTCTCAGGGATATGTTGCCAATGGAGAAATCTTATACATTAAATTAGCAATGGAATTTAGGGATAGAGCAAAGCTTACTAATGCTTGGATAATGAATTCAGGAGCAACGTGACATATGACTCCTTGTAGAGATTGGTTTCACACTTATAAATCTATCTCTGCAGAATCGATATACATAGGAAATGACCATGTTTTGAAGATTACTGGGATTGACACCATTAAGTTGAAGATGTATGATGGTACAGTTCACACTATTAAAAATGTACAACATCTGAAGGGCTTGAAGAAGAATGTATTGTCTTTAGGACAATTAAAGGAAATTGGGTGTAAGATCTTCGTTTAAAATGGAGTCATAAAGGTGATCAAAGGAGCTTTTGTAGTCATGAAGACTGAAAGGATAGTTGCAGACTTATACAAGCTTATGAGAGAGACGTATATGAAAGCAAATGCATCGATTACATCTGTTAGTTATGCAGGAAATGCAACAAAATTATGGCACTGTAAACTTGGCCACATGTTAGAACAAGGATTGAAGATTCTTGCTGAGCAGAAACTACTCCCTGGTCTTACGAAGGTAGCATTACCTTCTATGAGCACTGCGTTACAAGTAAGCAGCATAGACTAAAATTTAATACATTGAATTCTAGAAGTAAAGGTATTCTATAATTGATTCACTCTGATATATAGCAAGCATCGATTATGTCAGATGATTACTCTAGAAGATTTTGGGTGTATCCTATCAAGAAAGAGATGTATTTCCGACCTTTACAACATTTAAAGCATAAATTGAGTTAGAGACGGGGAAGACAATCAAGTGCCTCAGGACTGATAATAGTGGAGAATATACTGGTGATCAGTTCATTAATTTCTGTAATTCAGAAGACAACAAACGTCAATTCACAGTGCCCCACACCCATCAACAAAATAGTGTGGCAGAGCGAATTAACTGAACTCTGATTGAAAAAACTAAAGCCATGTTGAGAACTGCAAGTATGACATAGTCTTTCTGGGCAGAAGCAATGAAGATCGCCTGCTATGAGATTAATCGATCACCAACAAGATCGATTAATCTTAATACAATGATGGAGATGTGGACCGATAAACCAACAAACTATTCTCAGTTGCACACATTTGAAAGTCATGTATTTGTGATGTACAATACCCAAGATCTCACAAAACTAGATCCAAAATCCAGAAAATATAGATTTATGGGGTATGTTGATGGAGTTAAGGGGTATCGACTATGGGGTCACACTACCCACAAGCTCTTCATTAGTAGAGATGTCATATTTACAGAAGGTAAACTGCAAGAGAAAGATCAAAATAGCACGTCTGAAGAAAATTCCGAAGTTGTAACAATTTAGGAAGAAAGGAAGATTGAATAGAAAGATTCTACTAAAGCTATTTCAGATCATGAGGAGAAAGAACCGGTTGAATATGAAAATACAGAAGTTCGACGGTCAACCTGTGAAAGGAGAACCCCAACCTAGTAGTCTAATTATATTATGGAGGGAAATGTTGCATACTGTCTCTTAACAGAAGATGGAGAACAATACATTCTGAGAAGAAACAAATAGTTCAGATGCATCACTTTGGATGACAACAATGCAAGAAGAAATAGAAGCTCTTCATAAGAATAAGACATAGAAGTTTGTGTCACTACCATAAGGGAGAAAGCCATTGGCAACAAATAAGTATATAAGATCAAACGTAACAGTGATGATCAGGTGGAGCGGCATTGTGCAAGGTCGTTGGTAAAGGATATGATCAGAAAGAAGGTATTGGCTTTATAGAAAATTTTTCACCTGTAGTTCATCTTAATACAATTCGGATTGTCCTAGCTATGTGTACTACATTTGATCTATATAGTTAGATGTAAAAACTGCATTTCTTCATGGAGATCTTGAAGAAGAAATTTACATGCATCAATCAGAAGGTTTTAAAGAACCAGGGAAAGAGAACTTGGATTGTAGGTTAAACAAATCTTTGTACGGTTTAAAACAGGTGCCAAGATATTGGTACAAAAGATTTTATTCCTTCATACTGAGTTGTGGATTCAACATATTTAGTGTAGACCCTTGTGGATATTTTAAGATGTTTGGAAATAATGATTTCATTGTATTATTGTTGTATGTTAACGACATGTTGGTTACAAGCCCCTACAAAGATCGTATTCAAGATTTTAAGGCTTAGTTAGCTGGGGAGTTTGAAATTGGGTGTAAGACCTCCATTCAAAATGGAGTCATGGAGGTGATCAAAGGAGCGTTTGTAATCATAAAGGCAGAAAGGATAGTTGCAAACTTACTCAAGCTTATGGGAGAGACGTTTATGGAAGCAAATGCATCAGTTGCATCTATTAGTTTGCAGAAAATGCAACAAAATTGTGGCATCATAAACTTGGTCATATGTTAGAACAATGATTGAAGATTCTTGCTAAATAGAAACTACTCCTTGGTCTCACGAAGGTATCATTACCCTTCTGTGAGCATTGCGTTACAAGTAAGTAGCATATACTGAAATTTAATGTATCAAATTTTAGAAGTAAAGATATTCTAGAATTGATTCATTTTGATATATGGTAAGCATCGATTATGTCTCTGGGTGGAGCAAAGTTCTTTATGATATTTACTAATGATTACTCTAGAAGATGTTGGAGGTATCCTATTAAGAGAAAGGGAGATGTATTTCTAACCTTCACAACATTTAAAGCTCAAATTGAGTTAGAGACGGGGAAGAAAAGAAACTGCCTCAGGACTAATAATGGTGGAGAATATACTGGTGATGAGTTCATTGATTTTTGTAATCTAGAAGGCATCAAACGTCAATTTATAGTGCCTCACACTCTTCAACAAAATGGAGTGGAAGAGCGAATGAACATAAGTCTAATTGAAAGAACTAGAGCCATGTTGAGAACTGCAAGTATGACAAAGTCTTTCTGGGTAGAAGCAGTGAAGACCGTCTGCTATGTGATTAATAGATCACCAACAAGATCGATTGATCTGAAGACATCGATGGAGATGTGTATCGATAAACCAACAGACTATTCTTAGTTAACCACATTTTGAATTCCTGGGTTTGTGATGTATAATACTCAAGATATCACAAAATTAGATCCAAAAATCCAAAAAATATAGATTTATTGGGTATGTTAATGGAGTCAAGGGGCATCGACTATGGGGTCCTACTACCCACAAGCTCGTCATTAGTGGTGACGTCATATTTGCAGAAGATAAACTGTAAGAGAAAGATCAAAATAGCAGGTCTAACGAAAATTCCAAAGTTGTAACGATTTAGGAAGAAAAGAAGATTGAACAAAAAGATTCTACTGATGCTATATTAGATCACGAGGAGAAACAACTGGTTGAATATGAAAATACAAAAGTTCGACAGTCAACCCGTGAAAGAAGAACCCCAACCTGATAGCCTGATTATATTATAGAGGACAATGTTGCATATTGTTTCCTAACAAATGATGAAGAACCATCAACATTCCGAGAAGTAACAAATAGTTCAAATGCATCACTTTGGATGGCAACAATGTAGGAAGAAATAGAAACTCTTTATAAGAATATGACATGGAAGCTTGTGTCACCACCGTAAGGGAGAAAGCCCACTAGCAACAAATGAGTATACAAGATCAAACATAACAATGATGATTAAGTGGAGTGGTGTCGTGCAAGGTTGGTGGTAAAATGATATGATCAGAAAGAAGGTATTAACTTTATAGAAATTTTTTCACCTGTATTTCGTCTTCGGATTGTCCTAGCTATGTGTGCTACATTTGATCTATATAGTTAGATGTAAAGACTGTGTTTAAGAAGAAATTTACATGCATAAACTAGAAGGTTTTGGAGAACCAAGGAAAAAGAACTTAGTTTACAGGTTGAACAAATCTTTGTATGGTTTAAAACAGGCGCCAAGATGTTGGTATAAAAGATTTGATTCCTTCATAATGAGTCGTGGATTCAATAGATTTAGTGTAGACCCTTGTGCATATTTTAATAGGTTTGGTAATAATGATTTCATTGTATTACTGTTGTATGTTGATGACGTGTTGGTTACAAGCCCTAACAAAGATTGTATTCAAGATTTGAAGGCTCAATTAGCTGGGGAGTTTGAAATGAAGGATTTAGGAGCTGTAAACAAGATTCTAGGGATGCAAATTTACCGAGATAGATATAATAGGAAGGTTTGGCTTTATTAGGAGAATTACTTGAAGAAAATCTTGGGATGCTTCAATATGAAATATTGTAAGTTAATCTTTAACTCTTTTCCTGTTAATTTTAAGTTATCCTCTAATAAAAACCTTAGTAGTGAAGCAGAGAGGAAGTAGATGTCTCGAGTACCGTATGCATTAGCTGTGGGAAGTTTAATGTTTGCTATATGTGAAGGAGATCACGTATACTCCATCAACCACCACGCAGAAACAAGAAAAATGAAAGATTACTGAAGAATCGAAGAAGAATGTCTGAAGCTTGAAGAGAGAAGATTGACATGCTCTTGAAGCTTCTCACTATCAGAAACAAAATGATGTCTTATTCATATGACAACAAACAAAAATATCATCTATTGAAGTCAATATGTTGTCGTGTTACTTACAAGATGAAGCAAATTAAAATACAACCAGCACATACAAAACGCATCATCTATAACTCAATACGCAGATCAAAAGGTTGAAAGATAAGTGACCCATGTGAGATGCATATGCCAATATTTTGATTCATTCAAGTCTTATCCAAAATTCATCTTCTTCAGATAGAAAAAGGAAGCATCAAACAGAGAGAGACATAACACAAAAATCTTATGTAATTTTCATTGATTCAACATCTGAGAGTAA